>CM035115.1:8364565-8412065 GCA_020205555.1 Panax stipuleanatus
ATAATTAAAACAGATATTTAATCACATTGAATAAAGAATATATATTAAATATGTAAAGAGCCACGAATTTCCAATCCGACGTGACTGAAAAATATAAATATTATATATATATACTTAAATATATTGAAGCTGAAAAGGCCACAGAATAGCAACCCAGGCCAAACGAGTTAGTATATATATATATATATATATATATAATATATATATATATATATATATATATATATATATATATATGAAAGCGGTAAAAAGCCACGGATTACCAATCCAGGCTTGACTGAATGAAATGTTAATATACATACAGTTAGTTATATATATTAAAGCTGAAAAGGCCACGAATTAGCAATCCAGGACGAATAGGTAGTAGATATATATATATATATATATATATATATATATATATATATATATATATATTTATAAGCGGTATAAAGTCACAGATTAACAATTCGGGCAGCGAAAGCAATTAAAAACGTATGTATATGCTTATATGTACATAAAAGTAAGCTAGAAAGGCCACGGATTTGAAATCCAGGCGAAACCAAAAGCTATAAATATATATATACGCTCATATATATACGATAAAGAAGTAAAAAGCTTCTGATCATAAAAAATCTTACATTTTGTAGCTCCACGAGCTTTAAACCACTCGGAGGGCTTCAAAACTTCATTTTCACCGGTTAAAATTTGATATGTTGGTGAATATACGTATGCAAACGTATTGAAAGAATAAAATCGAGATTTGGAGACTATAGGTAGGGCTAAGGGTCGAAATGGGCAGAGTTTTCTTTCTTTCTTTCTTTTTTCTTCTTCTTTTTTGGCTGATGGGGGGTCTTATTTATAGACCCCGATGGTCGCGGGTCTACCTGCGGCTTTGTTTGTGGTGGGATCGGCCTGGTGGGTCCCATTGTCTCGAATTACGTGCACTCCGACCAATGCGCAGTCCTACTTGAACCTTCATAACATTTCAATTCGGGAGTCTAATTGAGGCGTGCTATACCTTTCCAAAAAGCCCTTTCCGAGAGCTACACAGTGAAATGAGATTTGACCTTTTTCAAATCCAAGAATATGGGTCCATGACCATATCTTCGAGTCTTCGTAGTCCGTCCGTTGAGCTATCTTGTGATGTTTTCACTAGGGATTTATGTTATGGTTTTACATGACCTTCTTGTAGTATTTTGACTTGATTTGATGTTGAGTTGACAAAATTACTCTTTTGCCCTTCCAGGTTGGTTCCGGGCTTGACGTGGGCTACAACTGTCTTTCTCAGTGTTATCTCTGGGATTCGTCTGTTGCCGACTTTTGTCTGTCTTCAGTGCTATCTCTGAAGTTGGCTTGATGATTTCCCGGGGCTGTCTCCGGGGTTGGAAAAAAAGACATTTTTGCCCTCATGTATGATTAGTAATATGAAAACAAAATTTCGAGTGTCTAGAAATAGTATATATTCATATTCGTTTTTAGTATTTAATAAAACAACTTGGCTCATAAAAAAAGGAAGAAGAATAATTAGAAGAGGCTTTATAAATAAATGTATAATACATTTCAAGTTACCTACAAAGAGAGGATCGGCATACAATTTGATATTCTATATATATTTTATAAATTAGTTGCCTACAAAGAGAGAGAATAAAAGTAAAAATATTAACTAATTAAATTCAAGTATAGTTTCATGAGTTAAGTACTAAGTTGAATATCAACCACAAATTTTTAGTTAACTCATAAAAAAAACTTTGTTCGTGCTATTATAATAACAAGCTCACCAACTCCGTGCGAAACACTAGCAGCATAGATAATGGTTTATTATGATAAATAATTAAATGTAGGATAAATATTTAATTTAAATTTTGAGAAGATAATGGTAGTTATTAAATTATCAAATATTTATCTAATTAATAAATTGTTGAATTATATATTATAGTTTCCTGCAATCAGTTATTAAGCTAAACATTTTGAATAAAATATATATTTTTTCAGTTATGATTATGATAAAGTAATTATTTTAATATTATTTAGATTGGATGATGAATTCGTCAAAATTATAATCCAAATAGAATTATGAAATTTAAGGTTTAATAAATGTAATTTAGTTATGATAATTAGGTAATGAATTCATTATAATTTTTTAACTAATTTACAATTATTAATAAAATTTATATTTATTATTAATACAATTAATCATGTGATTTGATAAAATTTTAAATTTAATCAATTTAATTTATTTAGAATATTAATTTAATAATAAAATTCACGACTAATACTAAAATAATCTAATCACATGATTATTAAGAGATTTCTCGATATCTTAATAATGTTTTAATAATAAAATTATCCTGCATAAAATTGTTAAAATAGATTATATATCTTACCTAAAATTGTGATAGAAAAAGCTTATAATAAGTTTGGTATTTATGAAAATAAAAATTCTTTTGAAATATCCTTTTCCTATTAGAGATATAAAAACAAAAGACACTTTTCTTTTTCCTAACATGTTAGTTTTTTTTTAATTCTTTACAAATTTGGAAAATATTTAATTATTTCAAATTTAAATAATACTTATACTAATTTGAATAGAAAAGAAAAAGCTGAAGTAAAAATTTGTGAAACCAAATTTGTGGTTTTATGTATACAAGCTTATCAACCCCCCGTGCAAAGCACGAATGACAAGGATAATGATTCATTATATTAATTATTAAGCTAATAAATTAATTATAGGATAAATATTTAATTAGGATGTTGAAAAAATAGTTGTAGTTGTACTTATTTGTCTAAATAATAAATCGTTGAATTATATATTAAACGTTCATGTGGTCAATATTAAGTTAAACATTTAAATAGTGTATAAATTTATTTAGTTATTATGATTATGAAAAAATAATTATGTTAATATTATTTAATTTTGTGAAGGAATTCTATATTAGTGTTTATATTAACAAAATTTGTTTAAAATTCTTATCCAAATAGAACTATGAATCACTATAATTTTTTTAATAATTTTTCTTTATTGTGTTGAAAACAAATTCACATATATTATTAATGCCAATAAATAATTAATCGTGTGATGTGATAAAATTTCAAGTTTTAATGAATTTAATTTAGTTAGAATATTAATTTAATAATATAATTGAATAGTGTAACATGTTAAGAGATTTTTTTGTTATCTTAATATCTTAATAAAATTTTAATATTAAAATTATAGTTGTAAATTTTTTGGTAACACACACACACACACACACACACCACACACACACACACACATATATATATATATATATATATATATATATATATATATATAATTGTTAGTATATTACTTATAGTAATTTTAATAGGAAATAAGAAGATCTTCCTTAGATCTTTTTTTGTTCCTATTAAAAATATAAATATTTCTAAATTTGGATAGTATTTAATTGATATAAGTTTGGATAGTACTTAGATTAATATGAATAGGAAAACTTGACCAAAATACTAATTTGAATATGAAATAAAAAGATTTTAATTGATACAAATTTGGATACTACTTATTTTAATATGAATAAGAAAGCAGAGCCAAAAATTATAAAATCAAACCAAGTTTGTGCTTTTAATTACATAGTTAATTATAGACTAGCTCGGTGTCCCATGCCAAGCACAAGATTTACAATTGTATTTTACATATTAATTGTAATTTATATTATTAAATACACAACTCTTAATATTAACTAAGTAATGACAGTGTGATGCTATAAATGATACTAAAAATAATGACAAATTAAGATCACCGTGTCACTTTATTTATCCAAAATAGAAATACGTCTTTAATTTTGGACATAACTAAAAAGATTTTGTATCTGTAATTTTAAAATTGGAGCGAGTATTAGTTAAATCCTATATAAAGTGACTTTGAAATGTTATTTTAATCATTATTAATTAAAATATAATAGTTAGATATATAATCTTACCCAACAATGGTATAAGTATACTAATTAATTAGAGCATTAACAACAGTTTTTTCAATCAACTCTCAATCCCCAATTTTGAAGAATACATCAACAAATCATTATCTAATAGTTTTCATATCCTTATTTGACTCTCTATTTTAATCTTTATATATATGATTTTACTCCTTAGTGTGAGGGAGTCAAAAGACCATTCTCTATATATACAAAATGACATTTCACACCCTTATTTAAGTGGACAACTCATCAATCCTACACATCTTGATATTTTTTTACTACTTCATTTTCAAATTATAAACTTAATATTGACTTATTTTAAAAAAATTAATTTCAAACGTGTTCAAATTTAAAATTGATATAAATTTATTTAATTTATGTCAATATAATTATAAATATTATAAAAGTACTATTAATTATAAAATTTATAATTTTCAAAATATAAATGAATCATATTAAATTTAAATTTAAAAATATCACAAATTAACTTTTTAAAAGTTAATATTAATTTTATGTACATTTGCAACTACAATCCATTCAATAATCACTCCATAAATTACTTAAAATTTAAAATAAAATAAAAATTATTTTACAGTTGAATATAATTAATAAATTATACTCTCTCTTTTATAAATTATAAGATTATTATTAATTTGATGTTTTGATTGTTAGAACTTTTAAATTTTAAATTTATTATTTAAGGAATCAATATATATATAAGGAATCTGTTGGATACATAGTGAAAAATTGAATCTCTATTTTGCATAATGACCCAATAACACTGCAGAATATGGATAAAGATAAAAAAAAACTGTTGTGAATGCTCTTAGTATACACAACAACTTCTTGCATATAGTTGTTCTCACCTTTTAATCTTGATAGTCCATAATTAGGTTGAATGGTTATAAATCAGCTTGTTGGGAAATGATCCATAGCCAGGTGTGACTATGGATCACTCCTATATATATACTCCCTCGGTTCCATTTTATTAGTCGTTATAGGAATTTTTTTTTTCATTCCAATTTAATAGTCGTTCTTTAATTCCTCTCCACTTTTCAAGGAAATTTATTCCCATAAAAACACTAGTACCTTATTCCTCTCCACTTTTCAAGAAAATTTATTCCCATAAAAACACTACACCACTTACTTTTGAAGAGAGAGAAAGTGAAATATGCAGTGATTTTAATTAATGACTTCATGATAGAGAAGAGAGAGAAAGTAAAATAAAAGGAGGGAGAGATACACGTTAGTTTGCAGCTTAATTGGAGGAGAGAGACTACCAACATATAAGGGGCAAATATGAAAATAGGGACCTATATTAATGATATCCTTAATATGTGTGTTTTATGTAATAGCGACTAATAAAATGGAATCGAGGGAGTATATGTGTGTGAAATTTATAACATTAATTGTTTCAAACATTTACTTTTTACTCCCTCCATCCTTAATTATTTAACGTTTTGGAGCTTTGGACAACTATTAAGAAAGTTAAAACTCCTATAAAAACTCTACGTATTACCAAAAATACCTTTGCATAGATAAATGAAAAGCAAAAGCGTAGATGATAAAGATGAGAGAGAAATATTGTTAGAGGATAGAGAAAATATAGGAAGTATAAGAGAGAGAAAGAGAGTATACCATCAAGATATTAAAAGAGAGAAAAAATAGCCTTGGAAAAGTAGGAGAGAATTAAGGAGAGTATTAAATGTTTAGAGGCAATTTAGGAAGTAATGTAATCAATATCTCCTATAAATCTACAAACGTCAAATAAATAGGAACAAAATTTGTTCTCTAAAACGTCAAATAAATAGGAATGGAGGGAGTAATAAATAAGTAGGTAAATATCTGGACCCAAACAGCATTTGACATCTGCTATCAATCTTAGGTAAATAGAGAGATATGTGGACTATAAAATGCATGCTTAGCCGCTCCTAATCCTAAACTTTCTTCTATCATGCTGCTTATTCAAAATCAAAGAGGCGTTGAAACCAGAGATGATTCACCTAGTGAAGAAGACAATGAAGATAGAAATCGATTATCCTTTAAGGCCGGGCATCATGTTCTTTAACTCATTTATTTTTTCTAGATCCAATTTGCATAATTAAGGGATCTGCTTATTCAAAATCAAAGAGGCGTTGAAACCAGAGATGATTCAACTAGTGAAGAAGACAATGAAGATAGAAATCGATTATCCTTTAAGGCCGGGCATCATGTTCTTTAACTCATTTATTTTTTCTAGATCCAATTTGCATAATTAAGGGATCTGTTATTGGAGTTTTTTTGATGTGTTTGGTATTGTTTCTAAGGAACACAAAAGTTAAGTAGTTGTTTACAAATTTTCATTTTGATTAATTTATTTTTCTGTTTAAAATACGAGCTTGTCATATGGGGCATATCCCATATCAGTATTGGATATCAATGAGGAGCTGATATTTTTCTGTTTTGAATACGAGCTTGTCATATGGGGCATATCCTATATCAGTATTGGATATCAATGCGAAGACAAATTTTCATTTCTGTTTTATCAAATGCATTTTCTAGAGTAAATATAAACATTTATTTCCTATGATTACATTATTCATAGTTTACACCACTTGCATTTATAGTAACGATTGATGGTGACTATTGTCATTAGGATATTCAGCCGCCACCTAATTGGCACGCTATTCCTGGAGATACAGAATCATGTCCAGATCTATCTTACTTTTAGCCTAACTAAATGTTTATCTCTTTGTAGAATCCTAGTCCTTGGTATTCTCAATGTATGCTTGTCTAGTTATCACGTAATATATTTTGCTATTGTGAGAAATGAACAACTTGTAGCATTTTGTATGTGATGCCTAGAAAATTTTATGATATTCAATAATTAAGTTAAGTAATACTTAAAAAAACAGAGAAAAGTTTGAGAACAATTTTAATAGTTTGTATGTGCTATTTGGAGCTTGGAAATTCTTACTGTTCTTTCTTTCTTTCTTTTTGGAAATATTGCATACTAAGATTGTTGTTCAAGCAATTACTATAATGTTTTCTTAGAAAGAGGTGCCCCCCCCCCCCCCCCCCCCCCCCCTCCGTGAATATTTTAGAAATAATATTAAATATTACACATCCCCCTTATTGAACTAAAATTTTGATTGTGATTTTTAAAAGCCATACTAAAATTTCACTCACATGCTGCAGAAGAATCCTCTGGTGATGACAAAGTCGAGGAGGCTGGTCCAAGTAGTAGTGTAGGGTTAATAGGAGGTTGAGAGGTTAGAGCTGGTGGCGAAATGGATGTTGCTGCTTGATTCCTAGGGTTTACAACATTGTGAGGAACCATAGATGGCACCGAAACTGATCCTGCAGGTTCAGGACGAAGTTGAGCAAGTATGGAATGTTGGAACATTCCTTGTGGGAGGGATTGTGGCCTGTATAGGTTCCTCCAGATTGAAAAAAAAGAAGAAGAAAGATCTGTTATTTTGTTCATGTGGCCTTAATAGGAAATTTTGTAGCGCGAATATTTGCGCTTGAGATGGCCTTGTTTGCAAAGCAGAAAACTGTGGAGGGGCATTTTGAGCAGCTGGATTCATAATTTCCATATGAGCAGGAACGTGATACATTTGATTTTGTATTTTTGTTCCCCCCTCAAAAGTCTCATAAACAAACCTACGAGATTCGGTGTGGTTTACAAGGACAAAACCATTATATTGTAGCCCATCCCACAAATAAATGACACAAATTAGCCTAGTTTCACCAACACTACTAGATTTCCTTGCCATTTGAACCAAGCGTATGTATTAGGAAATTTGTTAGCTTCTTATGTTAGTTTTTTTTAGATTATCTTTCTGATACGAGATATTTTGTTATGCCTGGGGTATGCCTCTTGTAGATATGTACTTTATAAATTTTCGGTTGTCTATGAACCTAAACTCAATTATCAAAAAAAAATTATGAATTACATTTTTGTAGATTTTGAATATTATTTTCCCCAAACTTTCATTGCATGGGCTATAATGTGATGTCTATCTAGTAATATTTTGAGTTTTTCCATATCATTTTCTTGTTGTTTTTTGGGTATAAACAAATAACTTTTTTGGTAAATAATATATATTGAGAATGTTTGTGTCGACCTCTTGGTTATTAGTTACGTGAATAAGTATTAGTGATAATTTTTTTGGAGAGACATGTAACAAGGTGGGACCTTCTTGTAGTTTTATCAAATCTCATATATTTATAAGTTTCACAATTGTAATTTGACATAAAATTGACGCAATACATAGCACGACTCATCATTTTTGGGTTAAATATTTTTTCAGTCACTGTACTATATGTCAACTTACAGATGGATAACTGAACTTTTTTTTCTTACAGTCAACTCACTGTACTCGATGTTACTAACACAAAGTTGAATTTCCGTCAGCGGGGTTAAGTTTTTTAACAGAATAACTACGTGGAAATGCCACGTATTGACGGAATCCTAGCTGGAAGATACAGTTAACAAAATTTTAAACATTTGGTATAACCCACCCATCAAAATCAAATACCCATGCCTGCCCGAACCGACCCAACGAAATTCATCCATGTTAAATATGGAATCAGACATCAAAGGGGGCAAAATTTAGGGTTCTTCGCAAGAGGAGAGTTCATGCATCAAAAGGCGACTGGTTTGAAGTAATTAAAACCAAGAATCGAATACATAGGTGGAGTTAGAGAAGATGAGTACCTCAAGTGGAGTAGAGAGCTCGTATAGAAGGAAAACAGTGAGCATGTTTGCAGATTCTGAGTGTGACTCTGCCGAATTCAATCCCATCGTATGCGGCTGTGGAATCGTTGCACCTATGTAGGAAGCATGGAAAGATGGAACCCTAGATCCAGGTAGAAGATTTGTTGGGTGTAGCAGGTACAAGGTATGTGCATTTTCAATTTATAAGAAATTTTTTGGCATGAAAAAAGGGTTTTTTTAGTCACAAATCTTCATCTATTGTATCTTTTGAGCAGGAGCCAAAGATGTATTGTCGATTTTTCAAGTGGTGTGACCCTCCATTCACTGAGAGATCAAGGGAAGTGATAAAAAAAATGAGGGATGAACTTTACTCTGCAAATAGAGAAATACGAAGGCTGAAATTCCTTGAAAATGGAAGTGAATCAACTGTGGTCAAAGAATTGAAGAGGGAAAATGCCCAAAAATCAAAAACACTCACAAGGATGTGGATTGTTGTAATTTGTTCATGGATGATGTTTTTAATTTATATTAGTAATAATGGTTGATGTTTTTTATTGTAGCTGTGGAAATTTGGTGTTTCAAACTTTTGAATGTAAAAGTTGAAGTTTGGTGTTTCATTGTATTGTGAAGAAATTTGGTGGTTGATGTTTATGATTGTAATGAATGAAATGGAAAAACAGAGCATTTTGCTATGGTGGTAACTTTGGTGTATTTTGCTCTGGTGATAACTTTGCTATGAAACAGAGTATTTTGCTCTTTTGTTGTAGTTGGTTTGACATGTAGTATAAGTTAGTACTATGTCCCTTGTATGAATGCAACAATAATATAACATAACAAACTTGACTGTAATATAATTTGGCAGACTGCACTAAAGTTATGTCACAACCAAATTGAAAAAAAATGATAACCAAAAAACATTGAAAACAAATTTCTTTCAGTCAATAACATTGAACCATCAGTCATATAACATTAACCATGTATACCATTACAATAGAGCTAAAACCCTTTCATCAGTTGGTACAATTTACCCAAAATAGACCTTAACAGTAGTCCCATACATACATCTATACCAATTCAGAAGCTATACCAAAAGAGCATCACCAGCTATCCCATACATACATAACCAGCTATACCAAAACACTTAGACCAACTATACCAAAACTCTATGCAATAGAGATGTGAACAACTACTGATATTCGAAGTGTTACTTACACACCAAAATATAAAACATAATAATTAGTTCTGATCAACTAGTAAGTAATTCCAGTACATGCTACTGGTTGGTGTTACTTGCACCCTTTTGTCTTAGTGTTTTAAATGGTCTGGATGTTGAAGATTGTGACCCTCAAGTGTTTGTTTGTCTTTTCCTTTTGCTATCATGGTTTGGTGGTGTAGAGGTTGGTGGAGTGCAGCCTTCCACAGTTGTTTCTGAGGTTTGTTTCTTCCTCACCAGGGTTGGAGTTGGCATCTAATTAATAATACACAACATACTCATGTAAATTAGAGTCACAACTTATCAACAATACTAACACTGCATAGGGTGAATAAGTTGGTACAATTACTTACAAATGTAACTTTGTCTTTCTCTTTGCTAGTCTCACCTACATTGTCAGGCCTTTGTGCAATTTCAATACCCTATGGAATAAAATACAAACAGTCAATAAAAAAATACTTAAATGAAAATGGGTACTTAACTGTAAAAAACACTTACATGGACATCTTCTCTACTTGGATTAGAAGGGTTTTCCACTCTTGTTCGCCTTGGGGAATTGAGCCCATGGTTATGCAGGTAATTTCCAGGCAGAGTTGGGTGTTTTGGACACCTGAGTCGATTGTGACCCTCTCCCTTGCATAGGGAGCAGTGCATCTTCCTCCCTTTCCTTGACACCCTACCCACCTCCCCCCTGTTGGTTGCTCCATCTTCCCACTCCTCCTTCCTTCTTAATCTTTGTGGCCTTCCCTTTAATTTTTTTCTTCATTGGTGGTGGCAGCATAACATCACACTCAGTAAAATCCCAAAAGTCTTCCCCATTGAGTACTTCTAGTGTGTGAGAATAAGTCTTCATATAAGTCTCTCTAGTGTACCAGTTAGCTACATAATGTAGATGGTTTCCATAAATGGAATGAATGGCTCTAACTGCATGAGAACAAGGGATTCCTGTTAAATCCCACACCCTACATGCACAACTTTGTTGCTCTAGGTTTATAGTGTACCCTCCTTTTCCTCTCTCTTTCACTTGGAATTTTGATTGTCCATCCCATAGAGCTTCACAGTGTGCAAAGTCTACAATAGCTGCATCTAATTTTTTTTTTAATCCTTGGGCATATTAACTCTTCACATTTCTGCATTGCATCTCTCTTTTGGTGCAACCTCACCATGATTTGATCATGAATTTCAGCTAACATTTGAAGAACTGGCATATATATTGCCTTAATTATCCATGCATTAAAGCACACAGACATGTTGTTCTCTACAGAGTCAGATTTTGAATGAGTCTCAAAGAAAGCTTTGGACCATACCTTTGGATCTTGCTCCACCAACTTATCATGTGCAGGAGTAGACAATCTGTTTACCTCCCTCATTGCCCTTTTAAAAGCTACAGGGTATGTAGCAATGGATGCCTCCCAGAATGCTCCTTTTAGTGCTTGTGATGGATATTTCTTTCTCCAATTTGCATAGATGTGCCTAGCACAGTTTCTATGCTCACTATGAGGAAGATGGTCCTTAATAGCTCCTTTCAGTCCCTGCAATACACATAATTAATCACACACAGTTCAAAGATATTAAAGTCGGCCCATAATTAATCAGATTCATATATTGCAGCAGGAGTATATGAACAAAGATGCTAACCTTTTGTTGGTCAGATATTAGAGTCAACCCATATCCATCTCCCAAATCAAGGTCAGCCACCAACAACTCTATGAACCAACTCTAGCTTTCATAATTCTCACTCTCAACCACACCCATAGCTATAGGAAACATTTGATTGTTTCCATCCCTGCCCACTGCAGATAATAGTTGTCCACTACACACAGTTTTTAAAAAGCAGCTATCCAAGCCAATAACAGGTCTAGATAGCCCTTTCCAAGCCTTTTTCAAGGAATCATAGCATACATAAAATCTCTTAAATTTGGGCACATCATCAGGATTCAATCTGGTTGTTTTTATGTCAACTGTGTTGTTCTTATTACTCTTAACTATCTCTGCCCCAAAGTCTCATACCCTTGCATAATGATCCTTCATGACTTGCTGAATTCCCTGTAATGCTAACTGCCTAACCCTCATGCACTTCACCTCTGTGACATCCAACTTCAGTTTTAACTTTATCTCTTCTTGCATTTCCCTTAATTTCCAGCTAGGATTCCTCCTAATCCTATCCCCATAGTAATCAGCCAAGTACTTGACTGTAGCAAGCTTATTTTTAAAGACTCTAGTGCAATTGTGAATGTCTAAGAGAGATTTCACCTGCCATGTTTCAGTTCCCTGTATGTAACTAGCCCATAATCTCCATGGACATCCTTTCTCACACCTAATTTGGCATCTCTTGGAATCATTGACTGAATACCATAATTTCCTTCCATTTACAATAGAGTAGTCTCTAATGGCATCTTTAAACTCCTTTATGCTGCCAAATACCATGTACTCCTTAAACTTTATTAACTTCTTTTTTGTCTTACTATTGTATATAGCACATGTATTTTTTTTTTGGTTTACTAGGGGGAGGTTCTACATAGCAAGCATCCTCATCTTCTTCACTAGTTTCACAAAAAAACCTGAGTTGATCACTGTTCTCATATTCACTGCACCATGATGTATTATCTGAATCATTGTTCTCATATTCACTGTCCTTTACATGATGTTCATTGCCCTCACCATCTTTCCTGCCCTGTTTTCCATCTATTTGATTCAGATTTGGCTCATGTCCTGAGACATTTTCTTCCTCATTTACAAGCTCATCCTCGCCCTCTTCATTCCCATCATTCCCTTCATCTTGCCGATTTTCTCCTTCGTCTCCATCATTTCCTGCCTCCTCTCCCTCATTATCTCCTACATCCTCCAACTCTGTGTTCTTTCTCATATCCCTTTTATACTCCCTACATCTCCTCGTAGCTTCTACTAATTCTTCATCACTACAGTCTGCATCAACATCACTATTAAGGTTATCATCTGTCTCAGCACATTCCTCAACTGCCACTTGTTTACCCCTTTTGGACTTCCTGTTATGACTTTTTTTTACATTCTTTGTTTTTTTAGTCCTTTTCCTTTCACTCACATTAGTCCCTTCATTATCAGCCTCACCCTCACTCTCCCCAGCTTCATTTTCAGCAACATTTTCAACGACATTATCAGCCACATTTTCAAGAACAGTAGCAACAACATTATCAGTCATAGTTCATCCACAATTTCAACCACATTATCAACAACATTATCAACCACATTATCAACAACATTATCAACCACATTAATACTATTATATTCATCCAATATAGAGGTTTGGTCAGTATTATATGCCAATACATGGTCTACATAGAGATCAATGACACCAATTGGCAAGCAAACACTAACCATGTCTCTTATACTAGCATCATCATAAACAAGTCTAACACCATTTTTAAGTTCTACTCCATCAGTTTTAAAGTAAACAGATGACTTAAGATGATAACTAAGTTGAATAGCTAAGTCATCTATTGCACCCATACATATATAGTCAAGATCCAAGAGTGGAAAGTGATGAACATTACCTTCCACATAGTCACAAAAAGGAGCATTGATGAACTTCACATCATAGTTTACATTTAATTGCACAATATTATCCATCTGTACACAAAAATAAAAAAATTTAAAAACAGAGCATACACAGTATAAAACAAGAACAACTTATCCATGCATAGCTTATAGGGGGTATGTATGTATATATATATATATATATATATATATATATATTGTACAAATATAATCAATATATATAATATGCATATGTATCTATTTGTAAATATCAAACAGAGCATGCATGGGGTATATGTATATATATAGGGTATATATGTATAATATATATGTAGTAGTGCTGATCATAAATAAGGGTTTTAAAAATCTGAAAAGGAAGCGAATCTTTAACCTAGGGTTTATGAAAAGGGACAATACTACTACAAAATAACAATATTTATTGATCAAAGCCAGAAGAGGGGACAAAAGGGCCATACCTGTCGTCGGTCGTTAGCCTTAAGCGACCAACACACTCGAAATTAATACACGATTGATCAACAGTGAAGTTCGATTTACTAAAGTGTAAGGATCGATTTTGTCTTCAGATAAAGATCGAACTCCTTTAGGGTCGTTACTCTCAATTGTTGGATCGATTTGATAAAGTGTGAGGGTTTGTTCTTGAAAATAGATTTTCTTACACAAACAAATTGAATCAGACCAAACTCGATTTGGGTTCTAAGTTCCAACGAATAGATATTATGTGTACATGTGGGGACCACTACAGGCTATTTTTGAGGGAGTATTTCCGTCCAAATCCACATAAGCATGGCCACATCAGCTTTTTTTAACATGTCAGCAGCTTAGGTGTATTGTTCCGTTTAAAGTCAATGCAGTTAACGATTTTTTTAACTTTGTGTTAGAAAAATGGAGTACAGTTAGTTGACTGTAAGAAAAAAAGTTCAGTGATCCATCTGTAAGTTGACTTATAGTACAGTGACTGAAAAAGTATTTAACCCCAACATTTTTTCCTATATATCCAACTTACTTGGTTCTCTGGGTTCTGAGGTTGAACCTTTTCTCCTTCTGGGTTGTTATCATCAACCCGATGATGTACTATTTATTCACAGCGTTTTTAATTACTAGTCCCACCGAATGTGCCAATTTAATATGTTGACAAAAAACCAATTATTAGTTCAATGTACCACGCCCATCTTCGAATTAGAATAAGAGTCCTATATAAAGATTCCTTACAACTATATGTCCCATAAAGGAATTAGATTTGACTTCTTCAGAAATATATAGGAAGTCCAATCAGATAAAGGAATCATAAGTCAATTTAGACTGTAGACCCTTTAGAATAACAAATTCATTACTGTGTCAGTATGCCACGTGGCACAGATTCTTCGAACCATCCGAGCCCACCAAATTATGCCCCAACAGTACCAAAAAAGTAAATTAAAAATAATGTATTTGAAAATAAGCTGTTATTGTAAAAATTACTCTTTAAAGTTTAAAATTGAATAATAAACAAATTGTAATTAAGCTTTAAATTAACATTAATGCTTTATTATTTTATTATTTTTTATTGTGTTTTGTAAATAAAGGGAAAAAATAAGGATTATAAAAGATTCACTTATTTAATTTTTCTTCCCGGTCCAAACTCATTCACTTTTGCAATTTGGATAAAAATTATTTAATTTTCTTTTTTATCAATTAAAAAAACTCTCAAACAAAAGAAATGAATATTTTTTTAAAGTCACACTTTTTGGGGAGTACAATATAATATCACTAAGAGCATTCACAACAGTTTCTTTATCTCTATCCCTACTCTGCAATCTATTAGGTCATTCTGCAAAATAAGGATTCAATTTTTTCACTATGTACCCAACAGGTTCTTTATATTAATTCTTTAAATAATGAATTTTAAAATTTGAAAGTTCCAACTGTCAAAACATCAAATTAATAATAATCTTATAATTTATTAAAGAGATAGTATAATTTATCAATTGTATTTCAATGTAAAATAATTTTTATTTTATTTTAAATTTAAGTAATTTATGGAGTGAGTATTGAATGGATTGTAGCTGCAAATGTACATAATATCAATATTAACTTCTAAAAAGTTAATTTGTGATATTTTTAAATTTAAATTTAATATAATTAATTTAAAATTTGAAAATAATAAATTTTATAATTAATAATACTTTTATAATATTTATAATTATATTGACATAAATTAAATAAATTTATATCAATTTTAAATTGGAATATGTTTGAAATTAATTTTTTTAAAATAAGTCAATATTAATTTTATAATTTGAAAATATTAAAGTAGTAAAAAATGTCAAGATGTGTATGATTGATTAGTTGTCCACTTAAATGAGGGTGTAAAATGTCATTTTGTATATATAGAGAATAGTCTTTTGACTCCCTCATACTGGGGAGTAAAATCCTATATAGAGATTAAAATAGAGACTCAAATAAGGATAAAAAACTGTTGGATAATGATTTATTAATATATTCTTCAAAATTGGGTATAGAGGGTTGATTAGAGACACTGTTGTGAATGCTCTAACTTGATATGTAGTATGATGTTATAAATAATAGTGAACAAATAATGACAAATTAAGACTATTCATGTGACTTTATTGTTGTAAAATAAAAATATATCTCTAATATTATACCGAGTGAAAAAGAAAATTGTATCCATAATTTTAAAATAGTGCAAGTATTAGCTAAAAATCCTATAAAAAATGACTTTGAAATGTTATTTTTAGTCATTATTTATTAAAATAGTTAAATATACAATCTTATGCAACAATAATATTCATATTCCAGGGCGGATCGAAGGATTCAATAAAGTCAGAAGATGAAAGATTAATGATTGAAGATGCATTGTATTAATTGTAATACTTTTAAATGATGTAATATTCATTTACATTATGTAATGATGTATAAGTAAAGGTTTTAGAACCTGGGATTAGATGAGATGTATTGTAATAATTATGTTAAGGTATGGACCCGGGCTTGAAGGTGTTTGGGGGCTTTACACTTATAATGGTTTGATTCAATCATAATGAACATGTTATGTATTATTTAATTTTTTTTTCCACTGTGACCATTTTGGAGTAAAAGGTCATAGTCCAAGTACATCCTAATTTCATAATTTTCAACCTCAATTGTACATATTTGACATGATTAGTCTTCTTGTATATAAACTTATTTCCCATTTTAAACCTTCCAACCAATTTCAGTCACAATTTAACAGTTAAAGTTCATAATTTCTTTGAAATTTAAGAGAAAGTATATTACCTTTTTAGTTAGAGGTTTGATTGAATTCTTTGCTTCCATTCTTGATAACCACACGTGATTGTGATCTGTAATATCGTCAATCCAAGAAGTCTTTGCTTCCATTCTTATTTACCTCCTTTAAGATAATTATTAAACACTTCAAGACTCCACTTTTCACTAATTCATTAACAGCTCATGCTTATTATGAATTAGTGTCACTCTTCATTATTCAAACTGATGCCACCTCATGCTTGAATACATATGACTAATCCACATTGATTGAATAGCTTATTCACTATTAACTTAGCCTCCCTATTTACTTAAATCCCAATTTGGTTCTCAGCTCACGTTTTCTATTCATATAATATACTAATACCTTATTTTACTAATTCATTACTCAACTTACTATAATTACTTATATACACTATAACACTCCATGTATTACACGTGTTACCATTCCACATATTTTTATTAAAATGCACTAATTATAATATAAACCCCTTCACTAATTATGAAATCAATTTCATAATTAATATAATTCTCATAATAAATTACTTAATTATTTATTATTTCTCTTATAAAATGATTAACTAATATATGTTAATCTCTTCCTTAAATAATTTTCTATTTTTCATTTATTCTTATTTTATATATATATATATATATATATATATATATATATATATCACAAATAATTCAAAGCGTAAACATTGCCACATATCACATTTATAGTTATTTAATCCTAAAACATATAATTGAATTAAAATATTATTTTATTTACAATATGTATTATACAATATTCACGGTTCTAACACAATATAATGTCACTAACTTGACATCTCATGCTAAGTAATGGTAGTATATGATGTTATAAATAATAGTGAAAAAATAATGACAAATTAATACTATCATGTGACTTTATTGTTCTAAAATAGAAATATATCTCTAATATTATATTGAGTGAAAAAAATTGTATCCGTATTTTTAAAATAGTGCGAGTATTAGCTAAAAATCCTATAAAAGGTGACTTTGAAATGTTATTTTTAGTCATTATTTATTAAAATAGTTAAACATACAATCTTATGCAACAATAATATGTTAGGTTTGTAATATTCGTGAACACAATCAAATTGCATTAAAGTAACGGAAGCATGGTAAAATCAGATTTTAAAATTTTACAAGTCATATACCTGAATAATCCTTTATGCATAATTATTAATTAAACGAAATAGAAGAAATAATAGAATTATACCATTGTAGAACTAAACTTCCACATGTACGAGCTCAACTCCAAGTCCTTCGCGCTGTCCTTGAGTTCTCCAGGTTTGATTCATTCCTTTGATCAACGTTAGTCACCCAAGTGTTTGGCCTCTAGAGGTGATCTACCAAAGAAGAACAAAATTCAAGAATATGGGTGTTTAGCTAAAACCCTAGTTTCTATCTCTATAGAAATTATGTACTCTCCCAACTCTTAGAATCAAGTGTGTAACTTGTGTAATCTTATTCTATAATAAGACTTTCTTATTTATAGATGTAGATAACTCTCCTAACCAATTTAGAATTAGAGTTTCATAATAATTAATAAAACTCCTTTAATTAATTAGGCTCCTATCTATTAGAAATAATTAATTAAACTCCTTTAATTAATTAGCCTCCTAATCTTATTAGGAATATATGAGAGTACTATCATTAATTAATTTTCAAACTCCTTTAGGAATTAAACTAATAATAATAATAATAATAATAATAAGACTCCTCTTATTAATTTATATTTAATATTTATAAAATATTAAATAATCAATATTAAGCTATTTAATTTATTCTAACACCATAGATTAAATTAAATACACTTAACTTATTATTACGATTATGTCATTTACTTTTTAAATAAATATTCTTCCTTTTATGGTGTGACCCGGCATTTAGGTTCTCCATATTAAACTGGTTGTGAATAAATCAATTAGAATAATTCTAATCTTATTTAAATAAATAAATTAACTATTAATTTATTTAAATCAATAATATTTATTCTACAATAAGGGTAAGCCCCCTCAGCGTCCAACGACTTTTCAGATAATATAAATTTTAACATTAATCATAAAAGAACCTTTGAGTAAATAGTTACCTTACAATTCATTCATTCCACCACACAATGTCCCAATTAACTATAATACATGAAATTACTATCAAGTCTTATTTTATTTAATTATATGTATTTCGATCCTTAAATGCACAACTCCGATTAATGCAAATTAGAAACAAGCTCCTTTCTAATTTCATTATGCAATGGCCGAGGACTACTGGGTTGTCATTTATCGAATCACATAGGACATTTTCTTCTTTTACTAGAAGCGGTAGATTCTTTATTGATCATTCATTATCTCTATGTATAAATTATTATACCCAAGCATACCCTTTGATATACCATTTTAGGGTCTTAAGGGACATGTCAAAGCATAACTCATCATATACAAGATATTATGATGATCTCAAGTCTAAGGATTATTTGCACTATTATCACTAAAGGAATTCCTATTGATAGGCAAGTAAAACTCCATTAGTTATTCCTTAGCGAGCCACGTTCAGTGTACTTATTCTCCAATAAGCACCTACATACTTTTTTTAGTGTCTCCACACAAATGATTATGAGATCAATCCTCCTTATCCAATGAGCAAGCAATATATATACCAATTTATCCGGATTAACTAATCCCCTTTTTAGTAATCCAACGATTGGGAACATTTTTAGTTTCTGAGCTATCTAAGAGTTTAGATCTCATTAGCATGATTATCATCATGATTCTAAAAGCATTACTCAAAATAATGGGTTTATCACATATTATAAAAAACAGCACCATGTAGATAAATAAATGTCTTTAATTAAATAATACTTTTTATTAATATGAATAAGATTGTTACAAAGTATATGTTTTATCATCAAACATGATTGGCTTGTATGCATATTACTTTCAATCTCCCACTTGTACTAAAGTCAATTGTCATGGTATCTCATACCCATCTTCTCTAAGTGACGATCAAACTGTTGTTGTGTTAAAACTTTAGTAAATGGATCTGCAATGTTGTCTTGAGAGTCCACACGCTCCAGGGTGACATCTTCTCTTTCAATGATCTCTCTAATCAAATGAAACCGACGCAACATGTGTTTGGATTTCTGATGAGACCTGGGTTCCTTGGCCTGTGCAACAGCTCCGGTGTTGTCACAGAATAAAGGTACTGCTTCTCTAATGCTAGGAACCACAACAAGTTCAGTTATGAACTTTTTCATCCAAATAACCTCATTTGCAGCTTCACTTGCAGCTATATACTCTGCTTTTATCACTAAATCAACAAGTATTGTTTGCTTCTTGGAACTCTTCCAACTCACTGCTCCACCGTTTAAGGTAAATACATATCCTAAAACTGATTTATTATCATCTCGGTCCATTTGAAAGCTTGAGTCTGTATAGCACTGATCATTCGGTTATAACCGAACTGAATAAGCTATTCGGTTATAACCAAAAACCAAAATTTGTACAATTTTGTTATCCGAACAAGTAACTGAATTACCCAATAATCGAATTACCGAATTTACTATTCGGTTGTTCGGGTAATAACCGAAATTAAGAAATATATCTGATTTCTCAAACAAAACAAAACTCATTACAAATACAGAAATACTGCTTCAAATGGTGGGAAAAACTTGAAATCAAAAGCAAAGAAATGCATCAGCAAATTATAATTGATAAAAACATAGAACAAACAGAATCCCCAATCCATATGACAGATGACAGATTGGTACAATAAAGCTACTAAGTAGATGAAAGATCGGTACAATAAATAAACTCAGATGACAGATCAATAGATCTAAAGCAAAACATAAATCATAATCCATATTGACCTACGCTACGAAGATAGACTGTAATAATTAAAACTTTATTCACCATAGAGAAGGTATATACCCTCGGATGAATCTTCATAAACCTCTGTAGTTTATGGGTGTGTGTGAATTTCTTAATTACAAAATTAAAGAAAAGAATTAAAAATGATATTAGTAGGAGTAGTATAGTTATAGTAGTAGGTAGGTGTTTAGAGTGATCTAACTTTGTTCTTGAAGGATGATGATGATTTGTCTCTCAGAGAAGTTGGAGACGGAGACTGATTTTAGTGATTTGGGGACTAGGTTGTCGAGGACTAAGAGAGTAAGAGTTGTGTAGTGTTTTACTTTTAGCTTATAAGTTTTAAGTTTTAAATTTTTGTACATCTTATTCGATTATACGATTAACCGAATTACCAAATTTCAATATCCAAACCCGAAAATCAAATAGTAAAACGGATATAACTGAAATACTCAAAATAATCGAATAACCAAAATATTTCGATTAAAAAAATTCGGTCCGGTTCGGTTATTCGGTTTTATCCATTTTTTGCTCAGTCCTAAGTCTGTATAGCCCTCTAGTTTCAACTCAGACCCACTATAGACAAGAAATACATCCTTAGTTCTTCTTAAATACTTTAGGATATTTTTTATTGCCTTCTAGTGCTCTTCTCCTGGATTCGACTAATATCTGCTTGTTACACTAAGTGTATGAGCGACATCCGGTCTAGTACATATCATACCGTACATGATAGATCCTATTGCTGAAGCATAAGGAATCTTACTCATACAGTCTCTCTTTTAAGGTGTCTTTGGGGCCTATTTTTTGGAGAGATGTATTCCATGGCTCATTGGCATGAGACCTCTCTTGGAATCTTCCATGCTAAACCTCTTTAGCATAAGTCAATGTACGTTCCTTGGGACAAGCCAATCATCCTTTTAGATCTACCTCTATATATCTTTATCCCCAAAATATAGGATGATTCTCCCAATTTCTTCATGGAGAAGTGTTTAGATAACCAGATTTTGATCGACTGTAGCTTAAGAATATCTTTCCCTATCAGTAATATATCGTCAACATATAATACTAGGAATGAAACAGCGCTCTCACTAACCTTATTGTACACACATAATTCATCCTTAGTTTTGATAAAATCAAACTCTTTGACTCTCATCAAAATGGATGTTCCACCTTCGATAAGCTTGCTTCAATCCATAAATGGATCGTTGCAGCTTACAGACTTGATTTGTTCCAATCGTTGAAATAAATCCCTCTGGTTGTGTCATATACACATCCTCCTCAAGTTTTCCATTGAGGAAGACTGTTTTCACGTCCAACAGCCAGATCTCGTAGTCATAATAAGCTGCAATTGCAAGCAAAATTCGAATGGACTTGAGTATCGCTATTTGTGAGAAGGTTTCATCATAGTCAACTCCTTGTCTTTGTTTGAAACCTTTCGTGACCAGTCGGGCATTATAGGTTTCTACCTTGTCGTCTGCTCTAATCTTTCTTTTAAAGACCCATTTGCACCCAATAGGCTTAATGCCCTCAGGTGATGAAACCAAAGTCCATACTTTGTTCTCATACATGGAGTCCATCTCGGATTTTATGGCTTCTAGCCATTTCTCTGAGTCTTTACTACTCATAGCATATTTGTAATTCAATGGATCCTCATCGTCATCCTCTATGACGAATCCATACTGTTCAGGTATCTTCGGTACTCTCCCTAATTTTTGAATAGGGCGTGTTATAGTAGGTTCTTCCACTTGGTCAGGTACCTGACTTTGATCCATAGTAAATGGTTCTTGAATTTCTTCAAGATATATCTTACTCCCACTGACACCTTCAAGGATAAAGTCCTTTTCTAAGAAGGCAACATGTTTCGCAATAAACACCTCTTTTGATCAGTTGGATTATAGAAATAATACCCTGATATTTTTTTTGGGTATCCCACAAATCTACACTTGTCGGATCTAGTCTGCAGGTTATCATTCTCAAACTTTTTGACATAAGCTAGACAACCCCAAGCATTAACATGCTTAAGTTTTGGTTTCCTCCCTGTCCATATCTCATATGGAGTCTTTGGGACAAATTTGGTAGGTACCTTGTTAAGTAGGTATGCAACCGATTCTAGAGTATAACCCCAGAAGGAAACTGAAAGATCGGTAAAACTCATCATGGAACAAACCATGTCCAACAATGTTCGATCAGTCGGATAATCTTGTTTCATTAATATGACCGAGTCTACAGTGCCACATAAAAGTATAATTAACATCATCTCTTTTCCTTTCCTTGGTTTGTTCAATTTGAAGTATATTTTCATGCAAGTCAAGTATGTAAAGTTCATTCAGCAATTTACCAACACAATATAAAATATTCTTATTATAAATAGAACAACTGTTGTTCTTTATTATAATTTTAAAACCATCCATATTCAATACAGACATTGAAATAATGTTTCTTATAAGTGTTGGAATAAAATAACAATTATTTAAAGTAATGGACTTGCCCGTAGGCAGTGCTAAACAATAAGTCCCTACAGCTAATGCAGCAACCTTTGCTCTATTTCTCACTCATAGGACGACCTCATCCTTGTTCATCTTTCTTCTTCTGACTAGTCCTTATATAGTATTACATATGTGAGAATACAGCCGGTATCCAATAACCAAGTAGAATTTTTACTTTCATAAAAATTATTTTCAATCATGAACAAACCTTGATTGGAAGTCGAAGCTTCTCCAAGCTTCTTCTGTTTTTGTTCCGTAAGGAACTTAACACAGTTCCTCTTCCAGTGACCCGACTTGTTGTATTGAAAGCATATTCCTTTGCTATCTGGATCAGGATTCTTATTACCCTTCACTTTCATCTTGCCCTTAGCCTTCTTGTATTTTTTTTCCCAGAAGATACCTTGGGCCTCTTCCTTTTCTTGGAAGAATCATCCACCATTAAGACTTGGTTCTTCTTGAATGGGAAGTGACCTTTAGCAGTTTTTAATATGTTAAGTAATTCAGGCAAGCTGACATCTAACTTATTCATGTGAAAATTCACAACAAATTGTGAGGAGGTGTCTGGAAGTGACTGCAAGATCAAATCTTGACTTAACTCCCCATCCATGACGAAACCTAGCTGTCCAAGACGTTCAATCAAATTGATTATCTTTAGGACATGAGTCTCAACAGTAGTGCCCTCGGTCATCTAAGATCGGAAGAGCTCCTTAGATATCTCATATCTTGTAGTCCTACTTTGCGCACCATACAATTCTTGGATGTGCAACAATATAGTAGAAGCATCCATAGTTTCATGCTGACCCTGAAACTCGTTACTTATGGATGCGAGCATGATGCATTGTGCCACAGATACATCATTTTGTCACTTTCTAAAAGTAACAATCTCTTCCTCAGAGGCTGTTTCTGCAACAGTTGCAGGGACGGGCGAATTTAGGATATAAGAAAGCTTTTCACCAGTGAGAACAATTCTCAGATTTATTAACTAGTCCGTGTAATTCGGTCCGGTCAGTTTGTTAGCATCAAGTATACTACGTAGTGATGGTGAGTGTGACATTTTCAAATTCTGTATGTGAAAATAAAATAACATTTTAGCATACATTCATTTAATTAATTACTAAAATAAATTAGGTCTTGTTTTAAATTGATATCTCCCACTATTTTCTTCAAACTATATTACCCTCACTTATATAGTTCGGCAAAATCTAATTAAAGATTTGCTAGTGAGAATAAAGATCCCATTTTAAATGTATATAGCCTTGTGGTGACACAACAAACTATATATAAATAAATAGGTAGACAATTCTTGTAAATTACATCAACATGTAACTCCTTGTATTTTGCTTCTTAGATTATTTTGATCAAGTGGTGAAACATCTAAATCAAAATTATCCAAGTTAAGTCCAACCTAGCACTTTCATATTTTCAAAAGAAAAACATTGACCTTGTGCTAACACAACAAAGCAGCATCGTTCAATTGCTTAATAAGCATTAAATGTGATAAATCAACATCTTAAATATTTAATACTTGTTTTGTGGTAACACAACAAACTCATATTAAATATTCAATACTCTATTAATTTATCATGCTAGAAAGCTACGTTCAATATTCCAAATATCTTTGAATGTACGCTTAGGACTTAATATAAATTCTTTGAGGGGTTTGTTATTATTTGTCTCAGCTTGTTTAGTGCGCATGCATACACACACACACACACACACACACACACACACACACACACACACACACACACACATATATATATATATATATATATATAATATAAGCATGCACATCTAGAATACTAAATTCTACCCTGATTGATTATGAACTTCATTCTAGTTTGGTTCACTAGAGCCATCAAGTTAACCAAAAGGTCAAACCCTAGGGTGCAAGAATTAAATTTAAACATAACTATTACATTTAAATCCGAGCTCAATTACAAACGGGTCTTCACGCGCTCCTTGGACCTTGGTCTCCAATTCTTCAAGATAATTTTAACTAATTCTATTACATAAACTATTTACATTAAATAGAAAATCTTGATCAGCAGTCAAGGGAAAGTACATAGGAGAGAGATAGAATTTTACATCAAGAAAAATTAGAAAAGATGAGGTACGCATACCCCATTTAAACTCATACATTCATGCATCCAACTAAAATAAAATTCAATCACATTGGTCAATAGTCCATAATCAATCTCATTTATTATCATACATATAAACAAATGCATCAATAAATAATATGCATCTCGTGAATAATAAACATTTAATATATATATATTGATATCGACTTAATGGGCAATTCTAGTTAGCATAAAATCTAGTTTTAAGTTAAAATAAAACTCTTTTATTTTAACTTTTAAAACTGTTTTGAAAAATAAAATATATGGAATTCAATTCCTTATAAAAAATAAACTCCTTTATTTTTAGATAATATGAAATCCTATTTCATATCTAATAAAACTCTTTTATTAAAATCTAATTTTTAATTAAAATAAACTCTTTTATTTCAATTTGCAAAGAAATAAAAACTGGACGAAACTAGAGCCCAGCGTTGGGACGCTGTGGGGAGTGCGGTGGCACTGCTGGGCAGTTTCAGTTTTTCACAACTTTTTAGTCTAAATCAGATTTTTGCTATTTTGTTTGACAAAACATGATTCTACACTAACAATGCCCAATAAAATTATTCTGAACACATCAATATACATATATATCAAATCAAAATAATTAATAATTCGCATAAAGTTTGGCTATATGATACCACTGTTAGGTTTGTAATATTCGTGAACACAATCAAATTACCTCAAAGTAGCGAAAGTATGGTAAATTCGATTAGATTTTAAAATTTTACAAACCATATACCCGGATCATCCTTTATGCATAATTAATAATTAAACGAAAGAGAAGAAATTATAGAATCATGCCCTTGTAGAACTAAACTTTCACAGGTACAAGTTTAACTCTAAATCCTTTACGCTCTCCTTGAGTTCTCCGGGTTTAATTCATTCCTTTGATTAACGTTAGCCATCCAAGTGTTTGGCCTTTAGAGGTGATCTACCAAGGAAGAACAAAATTCAAGAATATGGGTGTTTGACTAAAACCCTAGTTTCTATCTCTATAAAAATTATGTACTCTCCCAACTCTTGAAATCAAGTGTGTAACTTGTGTAACTTTATTCTATAATAAGACTGTCTTATTTATAGATGTAGATAACCCTCCTAACCAATTTAAGATTAGGGTTTCATAATAATTAATTAAACTCCTTTAATTAATTAGGCTTCTGTAAGGGTTGAGAATTTTATACGATTATATATTTATATTTTTATGAATAATTTTTTTTTAAACATATAAGTGAATATATATGTGAATTAAGTGAGTTAGTTAATTTAATTATTTTAAGTTAACTAAGATGAATTCTTAATCAATTTGATTAAGGAAGAGTAAGATAAGTTATGTTGAGAATTAACATAACTTGAATGTTAACCTTAAATTAAAAAGATTTATAATCTTTAAGTGATTAAATTGATATGACTAATATAAAGTGATTATATGATTATGTAATAACTTATTAATCCAATTAGGGCTAATTAAGTTAATGAATTAATGGAACAAAAAAGAAAGCTTTATAACCTAATATTATATATTAGGAATGTGGATTAAATAACCCAAGGGTTGTAGTATTGAATAATTTTAGTATTTAAAATATATACTAACCTAAGAGATTTATTTTACTATCTCAATTTATTATTTCTTTTAAAAATTAATTAAGAAAGTCTAACTGGGTTATAGAATTAAATGTCCATGAGTAATTATTTAAATTCCAAATGAGTGGAATAGAAACCCTAATTAAATAATTAGGGTAAGATAAAATTTTGGTATTGGACCCATTGTATTTTACATGGTCCAATTATTTTAATAAGAAAGCCCAAACATTAAAGTAACTAGCCCAAAACTTGGTCCAATGAATGAGGGACTTTTTAGTCATTTTACTAAGCAAATTAAGCAATTAAAAATAAATCAAAATTGGACAAAATAGGGGGAAGGTACCCGGCCATTTCAAGAGGGAGAAAGAGCATGTGTTTTAATTATTTTTCTTACTTTAGTTGGTTACCGACCAAGCCCTGTGTCTTCATTTTATTTGGCCACATTTTATCACCAAAATTGCAAGTAAGGTAAGAGAGAGGAGATGAAGATTACATTGGGAGATTTATATGTATATACACAAGTTATATGTATATATTTTTGCCATTATAAATAGCTTCCACCATATTTTTTTAGAAGTTTGTTTCATTTCATAAGTTCCAAAAAGTTAAGAAAAAAAAAAGAAAAAAAGAAAAAAAAAAGAGAGAGAATCCGTGGGTAACAAGGAGAAGAGGGAAGAGAGTTCATGCTACTTCACTTCATAAGCTACCTTAGAAGAAGGAGAATATTCACCTAAATAAAAGGTATAAAAAAAACCCTAACTATAAATTAGTTTATTACTTTTATTTTGTTTGATTTTGGTGAAATAATGGGTTAGTGTTCTTGAAGTTTAAGACTCTTGAGTTTCATGTTAATGAGTGTTTCAAGTATGGATCTAACCATTTTGGGTGTTTAAATGTTGATCAAAAAGAAGAAAAGAAAAAAAATAGGTTTTCTAGTTTAGAAAACCCTAATCTTTCTCTACTTTGAAAATTCACCATTTAAAATCTACACCTCCTATTTGTGATCCGTCAAAGAGGGGTGATATATGTGTAAGTTAACTTTTAAACCCAAGTGGTAGCACTCAAATATGTTGATTTTACAAGCCTTGGGAGCTGTTTTGGTGAAAACAGTACAGATTTTTCAAAAAGGGGAAATAGACTGTTTTGGATCAGTTCATCCCAGGGGCAGATTCATCATTTTTCTTTGCTTTAAAAATTCTGAGAAATTTTTTTATGTTAATATGATGAGTTATCTAGATCCTGTCCACAGATGGCTATTTTTGGATGTGTAGAATGAGAGTTACGAATTTTACAAGGAATGACTATTTTAAAAGTAAACCAAAATAACTTTTTCTGTGTAACTCCAAAAATTATGAAATTTGTACTGGAAATACATATACATAACAGGAATATCTCCTGAAAATTTCATAATTTTTGGACTTAAAAACTGTTCAGGATAATTGTTGCAAGTTCTGACTATTTTGGTCATTTTAAAAATAGTAAATGAAAACCAAAAATTTCAGAAAAATTATATGTTCATCATGATACCATGTGCGGATATTTTTCAGAAAATAAGAATTTTCAGAACTGTTTTAGTATTTTTCATGGATGTGTTTGAGTTGTGAATAAATAAATAAAATAAATAATGTGAGGTCATAAATGGCAAAACTATAATTTTATGGCTTAGAGACCCTAAATATGATGTGTCCAGATTTTTAAAAGGTATTTTGGTTATTGTTGAGGTAATGTTAAATTTATGGCATTTTATAGTTTTTAAATGAATGAATTAGTAAAGGGTAAACAATTAGAATTAATTATTTATTAGTTTAATAAATAATTAAAATATCAAGAATTTAATAATATTAGTTTAAGATATTATTAAGTAATTAATAATATTTAGATTAAAATTGGATTAAAATATTATTAAATGATTAATAATATTAGATTAAAGTTAAATAATAATAATATTATTAATTGATTAAAATATTATTAAATGGATAATAATATTTATGAATGATTCAGATATTAAATATTGATTAAAATATTATTAATTGATTAATAATATTAGTAATTGGATAAGATGTGATTAATGTACAAAATATTATTAAGTGATTAATAATATTATCAAGTGACTAAAATATTATTAAATGATTATTAATATTAATAAGGGATTAAAATATTATTATATGGTTAATAATAATAGAAAATGCATAAAATATTATTAAAGGATTAATAATATTAGACAAGAGTTTAAGACAATGGTTATATGATAATAATATTATCAAGGGGTGATAATATTCCTACTGAGTAAGGTATTATTGGATGTTTGATTTCATGATTACATGTTAGATAAGTTATTACAAGAATAGTAGTGTTATGAGTTATAATATGTTATGCTAATTGAGAGATCAATATTATTAATAATTGGTCTTTCAAACGAAGTTAAATTAAATTGTGTAGCAGTGGTCAACGACCAAGGTAAGTTTCCTAACTCAACTTGAGTTATTAATTTCAAAGCAAGATTAGTGGATAATTCTTGTTGGTTATCCACATCTATAATGATTATTGTTATTCGCACATAGTGCATTTGATTTCATGTTCTATTATTTGAACTCTGAAATAAATTTAAAGTTCTTTTATTCATGAACTGTTTATAAGCCGTGTCTCAGCTATTCATTTCGGCTAGACTAATAATTGATGAATCGTTCTATTATTTGAACTAAGTTGTTATTGAAAGATTTATGTCATTTATTTCGGCTAGATCAATATTGATATTATATGTTGAAATCATAACATTTATTTGAAAGTAATCCAAACCATATTGTTGTAGTACGGACTCATGATGTAAGACTGAGATGAACAACCCTTATAAAAAAGGGAATTTTATTGTCGGACATCCGACCCTTGCGCTATTTTTGAGTATTATTGCATAATATAGGGTACAATGGACCTGATCACTTCATGTACTTGCAGAATAGTATAATTAGTTTTCATAACTAACTTATATTCTTGAGGTAATTTAGTTATAATAACTAATGATTCCTCTATTAGTTTTTGATCCATTAGTGATCGCTCAGCATGAAATCTGGGAATATCACACTTTATAGAATAGTGTTGCAATATTGATAAACTTATTAATCAATTGAATATTATTGAACATTTGAAAGAATTTTACTTTTTCATCCTTGATAGTTTATCCAGCTTGGAATTCAAGAAAAGTCTTGTTATTGAAAATGATTTATTGTTCAGCTACTTCGAAATCTTTTGAACATTGTTAACATGCTAGATAGTTAGATTCTTCTATATCTTTTATTGTACGCTTTAACTTTCTGAGCAAACTCGTTGCTCACCCTTACTTAAATAAAACATTTCAGCTAAGGACGAGGTAGCCGAAGGGTCAAAGAAAGACAAAGGCAAAGGCAAAGTTCAAGAGTAGTTGTTGTGAACTTTAATTATTATGTTGCTTTATATAAATTAATTATGTAAATCTTTTGAGTATCTAAGGTTATGTAAGTTATGTTAAGATTAGTTAACCTGGGAGATTGTTATAATTTGTATTAAGTAATGGCATGAATGATGTAATTCATCACTGAATGGGTAGTTAGATGTGATATGCATGATGGATCGTGAGCACCAAACCTGACGTTAGGGAACCCGGATTTGGGGGCGTCACAGCTTCTATCTATTAGAAATAATTAATTAAACTCTTTTAACTAATTAGCCTCCTAATCTTATTAGAAATATATGAGAGTACTATCATTAAATAATTCCCAAACTCCTTTAGAAATTAAAATAATAATAATAATGATAATAATAATAATAATAAGACTCCTCTTATTAATTTATATTTAATATTTCCAAAATATTAAATAATAAATATTAAGTTATTTAATTTATTCTATCACCATAGATTAAATTAAATACACTTAACTTATTATTACGATTATGTCATTTACTTTTTAAATAAATATTTCTTTTTATAGTGTGACCATTTAGGTTCTCCATATTAAATCGGTTGTGAATAAATTAATTAGAATAATTCTAATCTTATTTAAATAAATAAATTAACTATTAATTCATTTAAATAAATAATATTTATTCTGCAATAAGGGTAAGTCCCCTTAGCGTTCAATGACATTTCAGATAATATAGATTTTAACATTAATTATAAAAGAACATTAGAGTAAGTAGTTATCGTACAATTCATTCCTTCCACCATACAATGTCCCAATTAAATATAAGACATGGAATTATTATATAGTCTTATTTTATTTAATTAGATGTATTTTCGATCCTTAAATGCACAACTCCGATTAATGCAAATTGAAACTAACTCCTTTCTAATTTCATTCTGCATTGGCCAATGACTACTAAGTTGTCATTTATTGAATCACATAGGACATTCTCTTCTTTTATTAGAAGCGGTAGATTCTTTATTGATCATTCATTATCTCTATGTATAAATTATTATACCCAAGCATACCGGTTCTTTTATATGCCCTTAGGGTCTTAAGAGACATGTCAAAACATAACTCATCATACACAAGATACTATGATGACCTCAAGTCTACGGATTATTTGTACTACTATCACTAAAGGAATTATTCCTATTGATAGGCAAGTAAAACTCCATTAGGTATTACTTAACGAGCCACGTTCAGTGTACTTATTCTCCAATAAGTACTTACTACATACTTGCTTTAGTGTCTCCACACAAATAATCATAAGACCAATCATCCTCATCTAATGAGCAAGCAACATATGTACCAATCTATCCGGATTCACTAATCCCCTTTTTAGTCATCTAACGATTGGGAACATTTTTAGTATTTGAGTTATCTAAGAGTTTAGATCTCATTGGCATGATCATCATCATGATTCTAAAAGCATTGCTCAAAATTATGGGTTTATCACATATTATAAAAAACAGCACCATGTAGATAAATAAATGCCTTTAATTAAATAATATTTTTTATTAATAAATGAATAAGATTGTTACAAAGTATATGTTTTATCATCAAATATGATTGACTTGCATGCATACTAATTTAATAATATTCATATTCGTTTTTAGTGTTTAATAAAACAACATGGCTCATTAAAAAAAGGAAAAAGAATAATTAAAAAATGATTATAAATAAATGTATAATACATTTCAAGTTTCCTACAAAGAGAGGATATCGGGATACAATTTAATATTCTATTATATATTTTATAAATTAGTTGCCTACAAAGAGAGAGAATAAAAGTAAAAATATCTACTAATTAAATTCTAGTATAGTTTCATGAGTTAACTAAATTGAAGACAAACCAAAATATTTCAGTTAACTCATTCAAAAAAACTTTGTTTGTGCTATTATAATAACAAGCTCACTAATCCTGTGCGAAGCATTAGCAACATGGATAATGGTTTATTATAATATGTGGATAATGGTTTGTTATGATAATTAATTAAATTTAGGATGAATATTTAATTCAAATTTTGAGAAGATAATGGTAGTTATTAAATTATGAAATATTTATCTAATTAATAAATTATTGAATTATATATTATAGTTTCCTTCGATCAGTTATTAAGCTAAACGTTTTGAATAAAATATATGATAGGTCTCCAAAATTGGGTATTTAATTTTTATGATAACAAATTAGGATTAAAGGTCAAAAAGGGTAGAATCCTATCCATAGGATTAAGTGCTAAAATGATTTATTAATTACCTTGAATATTTTGACCAAAAATATTAATTTTCTAAATTTACTTCTTTTGAATTTATTTTATGACCTTGATAATTTAATATCAAGTGTTAATAAAATGAGTTCATATAGTAACATTTCTTAAAGCAAGGAGATTCCTATTTCTTTTCAAAATAATTTTTAAATTCTTTTAAGGGCAAAAACTATTTTCAAAAATATATATATACTAAAATATATTATATTTGTAAAAGAACATAATATATATATATATATATATATATATATATATATATATATAAAACCGTGCATGTGTGTGCCGTGTGTGTGTGCATGGTATAAACCGTGTGTGCAAGGAAGGTTGTCTGTGTGTATGTGCCGAACTTGGTGTTTGTGCAAGAGTTGTGCTTGCTTGGAAATATGTGCATGTCAATACCAAATATATGTATATGCCGAGGTTATTAGTTTGCTGGCATGTATAGGCTTATGAGCTTGCATTGGTGTTTGTGCCTTTGATACAAATGAGCATATGTTGTGACTCATAATAGTTGGGCAAATTTGAATTTCATAACCGGCTATAAAATCAAGCAATCTGAGCCCTCCATTTTTCATCATGCAATCCGGACCTTCCAATTCAAAAATATTTTTCAAAAATTACGGTTTTGCACGAACCTGAAAATTTCTATAAATAGGAGGCTTTTCTATTCATTTCAATTTACCAATTCCATAAACCGAAAAGCTTACTCTCTTTGCCTACAGATTATTCAAACAAGCTTTTACTCTCTTTGCTCAATCAAAGTTATAATTTTCATTGGAAGAGAAAAATTGGTCCAAGTATTTGAGATAAGTTGTCAAATTATAATTGTTCATATCATCTCATACTTGCTCATTCATATATATATCTGTGATAAATTGTCATACATATTCACATATCTATATATCCATATTCGTAAAGAGTCAGTACTTGGACACTGAAACGCGATATACAAATTCGGATGATATTTCTTTGAAATACTCTGAACGGTCTTTAAAATCCCAAGTGGCCCTTTACTGGTATAATCAATATATAAATTTAGATAATCAGATATAACCTGCGATAAACATTTATATATATCTTATATATGATCTATCATATCTAGTAAAGAGTCAGTACTTGGATACCGATATACACGATATGCAATTCAGATATTTCTTTGAAATACTCTGAACGGTCTTTAAAATTCCAAGTGGCCCTTTACTGATATAAATAATTGATATAAATATTCTTTAATATTATATATCTGATTATCAAGTTGTGAATCAAAAAATTTAGTCAGTACTTGGATACCAATATACGCGATATGCAATTCGGATATTTCACTTGAAATACTCTGGACGGCCTTTAAAATTCCAAGTGGCCAAATTATTTTCAACGTAGATCAAGTATAATATTAGACCTGGCAAAAAAAGTCCGGGCCCGCCCGGAAAAAAGCGGGCTATGGGCTTTATAATTTCAGCCCATGTAAAGCTGGGCCATTTTGGCCCGGCCCGGCCCGTGGCCCGTTCATGATTTTTTTTTTAAACAATGATGCTTGTGAGGGTTGAACACAAGACCTCCAACTTATTAAATAAGAGTTAAACCAACTGAGCTACAACAACTACTTCTTTTTATAATTTTTTATAAATAATCAAAAAGAAGTTAGCAAAACAATAATGTTTGAAATATTTTTTTTATACACATCATATGCCATGTGTGATGACAACTCATCCTTAGTTAACCATGGTCTAGTTTTAAGGGCATTTTTTGCCCAATTATTAGAATTCCAAAGTTTTTTTGTGAAATAAAAAGAGCTCATGGGTTATATTGAAAAAAAGTGTAGGGTTCAAGGGGTTTTTTGGGTCATTAAGTATACACACACACACACACATATATATTAGATTATCGGATGGACGTTCACGATTTATTGTAAGAATAATCTTAATTTGACAACGAATCAATCTGATATATGTATGTTAACAAAGTCAAAAAATTAGGCAAATTGAGCATGTGATGTGGAGCTTTCTGTTGGAATTCAATGAATTTCCAAGCAAACTTGCATGTTTTAAATTCCTCGTGCAACTTTATTTTAAATTTGGAACCCATAAGAGATTAAAAATAATAATTTTGATGAGATTCATGAATATGGCAAAATGTCTTTTTGTGGTGCACCGGTTGAATTTTACACCATAGAGATTCATGAATTGTTCTAATTTCCTCATCTTAAAGTCAACTTGCGTAATCCATATTCATACAAAATTACAAATGTTAAATCCCACTCCCTCCGCTCCTAAAAAAAGAGTCCATTTGCCTTTTTTTTTGTTCCAAAAAAAGAGTTCGATTTGTTTTGATTGTAACATTAACAAACATCTTTAACTCATGAAGCTAAGGGAACTTGAATTTTGCAAAATTATGACATAAAAAGATTGTGTAAAATAAATTTTACAAAAAAAAAAAAATTAAGGCAAAAGCCCGTGGGCCGGCCCGGGTTGGGCCACGGGCCGTAGTTTTTCAGCCCATAAAAAGCCGGGCTGTTTTGGCCCCGGCCCAAAAATGGTCCGGCCCGTCCGTTTGCCAGGTGTATATAATATAATATATATAAGTGGGTAGAACGAGTTTGTTCAAGTATTATCTAAAGTGAATCATATTGTCATACTTAATAAACTGTCATTGTTCATAAATTATTGATGCATTGTATAAGTGTGTGTGGTTGTTTAATTCAAAGTTATATTTATTCAACAACAAAGAAACACACTCTTTATAAAGAAAAAATCTTTTTCTTAATCCATTGAAAAATATTCTTTAAAGAAAAAGAAAGTCCTTATTACAAGTGTTTAAATATTTCATCTGCTTTCACAGAAGCACATCACATAAAAATATTTGAACTTTTATCATACACTTGAAATTCTATATCTGTTTATCTGAGAAGTATCTGTGCTACAATTATATCTGCTTATTGTTAAGAAGCAAATATTCAAACAAACTTTTGTAAAAGGAAAAAGAGGTGAGTTAGTTTATTTTATATTTGTGAGAAAGATAAGAATTCTTTGACCAAGACCATAGTCTTAGAGAGGTCAGCTGGGAGTTGGGTCTCTAGTGTACTTGTGAGGTGAGGAAGAGATTGTTGTTTCAAGACCAAAGTATAAAATAGTACTATGCTCAAAAGAAGATTCAACTAAGCTTGAGAAAGGAGCTGGGAGTTCGCTATCCAAGATAGTTAGTTGAGGATAGTTGTAAGTTTATCTTTAAAACTTTGTACAGGCTTCTCCGCCTATTGAAGGAGTATTTATTACAGGGAGTAATAGGATCTCAAGTCCTGGAGAGGAGCTTGAGACTGGACGTAGCAATATACCCGGGCTGTATGTTGTGAACCAGATAAATATCTGTGCATTGTGTGATTGAATTTTAAACAGTCTATTAATTTGATAAAATTAATTCACTAAAATTCAAAAAGGCTAAAGATAATTTTTTAACGGTAATAATCTATTCAACCCCCCTTCTAGATTATTATTGGACTTTCAATATAGATTAATTTAGTTATGACTATGAGAAAGTAATTACTTTAATTATATTTAGATTGGATGAATTCGTCGAAATTATAATCCAAATACAATATTGAAATTAATTGTATAATTTTAATTTAATTTACTATAATAAATTCACTATAATTTTTTTAACTAATTTACAACTATTACTAAAATTTAATTTGTTATTAATACAATTTATCATGTGATTGGATAAAATTTTAAATTTTAATAAATTTAATTTATTTAGAATATTAATTTAATAATAAAATTGATGACTAATACTAATATAATCAAGTCACATGACTTATTAAGAGATTTCTCCATATCTTAATAATGTTTTAATAATAAAATTATCCTGCATAAAAATTGTTAAAATAGATTATATATCTTACATAAAACTGTGATAGAAAAAGCTTATAAGAAATTTGGTAAATATGAAAATAAAAATTATTTTGAAAGATCCTTTTCCTATTAGATATATAAAAACAAAAGACCCTTTCCTTTTTCCTAACAGGTTAGTTTTTTTTTTTTGAATTCTTTACAAATTTGGAAAATAATTAATTATTTAAAATTTAGATAGTATTTATACTAATTTGAATAGGAAAGAAAAACTGAACCAAAAATTTGTGAAACCAAGTTTGTGGTTTTAGTTATACAAGCTTACCAATCCCGTGCGAAGCACGGACGACGTGGATTCATTATATTAATTATTAAGATAATAAATTAATTATAGGATAAATATTTAATTAGGATTTTGAGAAAATAGTTGTAGTTGTACTTATTTGTCAAAATAATAAATCGTTGAATTATATATTAAACGTTCATGCGGTCAATATTAAGCTAAACATTTAAATAGTGTGTAAATTTATTTAGTTATTATGATTAAGAAAAAATAATTATGTTAATTTTATTTAATTTTGTAAAGGAATTTTATATTTACAAAATTTGCTTAAAATTCTTCTTCGAATAGAACTATGAATCACTATAATTTTTTAATAATTTTTTCTTTATTGTGTTTTAAACAAATTCACATATATTATTAATGTAATTAAGTAATTAATTATGTGATTTGATAAAATTTCAAATTTTAATGAATTTAATTTAGTTAGAATATTAATTTAATAATATAATTTAATATAATTAAATAGCGTAACATGTTAAGAGATTTTTTTGTTATCTTAATAAAATTATAGTGGTAAATTTTTTAATAACATATATATATATATATATATATATATATAATTTTTAGTATAGTACTTATAGTAATTTGAATAGGAAATAAAAAGAATTCCTTAGATCTTTTTTCTGTTCCTATTAAAAATATAAATATTTCTAAATTTGGATAATATTTAATTGATATAAGTTTGGATAGTACTTGTGTTAATATGAATAGGAAAGCTTGACCGAAAATACTAATTTAAGTATAAAATAAATAGATCTTCCTTTTTTATGTTCTTATTAGAAATAGGAATATTTTTAAATTTAAATAATATTTAATTGATATAAATTTGAATACTACTTATTTTAATATGAATAAGAAAGATGAACCAAAAATTTGTGAAACCTAACCAAGTTTGTACTTTTAATTATACATTTGATTATAGACTATCTCTTGTCCAATGCCAAGCACAAGATTAACACATGTATTTTACTTATTAATTATAATTTATATTATTAAATACACAATGTACTCTCAATATTAACTAAGTTAATTATGACAGTGTGACACTATAAATAATAGTAAAAAAATAATGACAAATTAAAACCATCATGTCACTTTATTTATCCAAAATAGAAATATCTCTTTAATTTTGGACTAAACTAAAAAGGAAATTGTATCCGCAATTTTAAAATTGGAGCGAGCATTAGTTAAAATCCTATATAAAGTGAATTTAAAATGTTACTTTAATCATTATTAATTAAAATATAATAGTTAGATATATAATCTTATCCAACAATGGTATTAGTATACTAATTAATTAGTATACACAACTTCTTGCAGATAATTATTCTCACCTATTAATCTTAACCATCCGTAATTAGGTTGAATGGTTATAAATTAGCTGGTTGGGAAATAATACATAATCTGGGTGACTCTGGATGACTCTATATATATATATATATATATATATATAAAACATTAATTGTTTCAAAGCTTTTACTTTTTTAATAAATAAGTAGGTAACTATGTGTACCCGTCTAATTAATGGTCTCTTTCCTCTTCCTATTTATTGCTTTAAAATCAAAAAGATTCCTACTCAACAGCATTTGACATCTGTCATCAGTCTTAGGTAAGTAGACAGATATGTGGTACTATAAAATGCATGCTTAGCCGCCCCTATCCTTATCCCTATCCCTAATCCTAAACTTTCTTCTATCATGCAGCTTATTCTAAATCAAAGAGGCGTTGAAACCAGAGATGATTCAACTAGTGAAGAAGACGATGAGGATGAAAATTGATTATCCTTTAAGGTTGGGCATCATGTTCTTTAACTCATTTATTTTTTCTAGATCCAATTTGCATAAGTCGGGGATCTGTTATAGGAGTTCTTTTGATCTGTTTGGTACAGTTTCTAAAGAACACAAAAGTTAATTAGTTGTTTAAAAATTTTTAGTTTGATTAATTTATTTTTCTGTTATGAATATCAATATGAGCATGTCCACATAAGTATGGGATATAATGTGGGTTTGATATTGGACCTCCCTGCCGACGTCGTTAAACGTGGTGGAATTTTATTAATATCAATTTGAGTTATTTATATGGGAGTGGATCTCATATCAATGTGGAGTTGATATTGTCTTGGAACTCCCTAAGAGGAAATTGGGGTTTGAGACTCTATAATAACATTTTCATTTTCCCGGATGGGGTAATCAAATAGTCTACTATCCCCTCCACTCTACAAAAAGTGTTCCATATGAAAATTCTAAATTTTAAATTGATGTGAAATTTAAATTGATGGGATATCAATGTGGGTTCGATATTTGACCTCCCCGCCATCGACGTCGGTAAGGAAGTGTGGTGGAATGTTATGAATATCAATGTGATCTATTCATATGTGGGTGGATCTATCAATGTGGGGTTGATATAGTCTTGAACCTCACCAAGAGAAAATTGCAATAACATTTTCATTTTCCCGGATGGGGTAATCAAATAGTCTACTACCCCCTCCATTTTACAAAAAGTGTTCCATATGCAAAATTCTAAAATTTAAATTGATGTGAATTCAATTAATTTTAAATATCATGTAAATTACTCAAAAGTGCTATCATGCAAGGAATTGTTATTTTAAAGATGATACTAAATTCATATAAATCACAATTTAAATTTTAAGATTTCACAACTTAACTAGGATCAAAACTAAATGAGAATATTTCTATGGAATGGAGGGAGTATAAGGTATGCAGATGTAGATCTTCAATCGCATTAGGGATCTGACTATAGTTCACAGGAAGCAACAATTATGTAGTTGAATAAAAATGTACGTCTCTTTGGTTTAAAGTGTTTTACCTTTTGATTAAACGTACTAAATCCCAGTTGCTATTTGTTTATGGACAGGCTGGAATTATTAGGTCGATGTTTATGGCATTTCAAAACAGTCTCATGTTCAGTACTGGTTGCGCAGAATACCATGCAGCACAGGTAAAATTTCTCATCTTATGCCAAATTTCTCAAATTTATTAAGTTCATATTATTAATTTTGTCCAACTTTAAACTTGTAGGGGCAGTATGTATGAGTTAATGTTCTTGAAACATCAGGGGATGTTCTTGTATTTTAGGGCTTTTTATTTGCTATTTTTCAATACTGGTTGATTTAGTTGAGTTTTTATTTGCTTTTTTCACATCAACCAAAACTTTTGCAATATCTTGATACATTCACTTTCAATCTCTTTGTATTTCATATCTCCAAGTGCTCATTCTTCTGTACCATACTATAGCTAATTATATTGTTTTGGATTCGATCTTTTAGTGAACTTAAACATAACTATAACTATAAACATAAACATTTATTTCTTATGATTACATTCATAGTTTACACCACTTGCATGTATTCTCAATGTATGCTTGTCTAGTTATCACGTAATATATTTTGCTATTGTGAGAAATGAACAACTTGTAGCATTTTGTATGTGATGCCTAAATTTTTTTATGATATTCAATAATTAAGTTAAATAATACTAAAAAAACAGAGAAAAGTTTATCGTCACGTAATCTGAAAAAACTTTTGTAGCTATTGTATTTAGTTCCTGCTGTTCACAAATCAATCCTCATCCCCTGGCAAGAAGCCACTTAACCAGGAACTTCTGATAGATATTGCTATCACAAACCTTCTTGAATATTATTCTTCTCGAGTTTAACATTTTGAAAAATCAGTGCATGCATGCTGCAGAAGAATCCTCTGGTGATGACAAAGAATCCTCTGCAGAAGAAAAGATCTGTTATTTTGTTCATGTGGCCTTAATAGGAAATTTTGTAGCGCGAATATTTGCGCTTGAGGTGGCCTTGTTTGCAAAGCAGAAAACTGTGGAGGGGCATTTTGGGCAGCTGGATTCATAATTTCCATATGAGCAGGAACGTGATACATTTGATTTTGTTCCCCCTCAAAAGTCTCATAAACAAACCTACGAGACTCCGTGTGGTTTACAAGGACAAAACCGTTAGTATATTGTAGCCCATCCCACAAATTAGCCTAGTTTCACCACCTATTAGATTTCCTTGCCATTTGAACCAAGCGTATTAGGAAATTTGAACCAAGCGTATTAGGAAATTTTTTAGATTATCTTTCGGATACTAGATATCTTTGTTATGCCTGGGGTATGCCCCTTGAAGATATGTACTTTATAATTTTTCAGTTGTCTATGAACTTAAACTCAATTATCAAAAAAAAAACTTATGAATTACATTTTGTAGATTTTGAATATTATTTTCCCCAAACTTTCATTGCATGGGCTAGCTCTAATGTGATGTCTATCTAGTAATATTTTGAGTTTTTCCATATCATTTTCTTGTTGTTTTTTGGGTATAAACAAATATCTTTTTTGGTAAATAATATATATTGAGAATGTTTGTGTCGACCTTTTGAAGAGATATGTAATAGGTGGGACCTTCTTGTAGTTTTATCAACTCTCATATATTTATAAGTTTCACAATTTTAATTTAACATAAAATTGACGCAATACATAGGACGACTCATCATTTTTTCCTATATTTCCAACTTACTTGGTTCTCTAGGTTCTGAGGTTGAACCTCCTCTCCTGGGTTGTTATCATCAGCCCGATGATGTAATATTATTCACAGCGTTTTCAATTACTAGTCCCACCAAACGTGCCAATTTAACATGTGGACAAAAAACCAATTATTAGTTCAATGTACCACGCCCATCTCTGAATCAGAATAGGAGTCCTATATAAAGACTCCTTATAACTATAAGTCCCATAAAGGAATTGGATTTGACTTCTTCAGAAATAGGAAGTCAAATCAGATAAAGGAATTATAAGTCAATTTAGACTGTAGACCCTTTAGAATAACAAATTCATTACTGTGTCAGTATGCCACGTGGCACAGATTCTTCGAACCATCCGAGCCCACCAAATTATGCCCCAACAAAAAGTACCAAAAAAAGTAAATTAGAAATTATGTACTCCTTTCGTCCCATAATAAGTGATGTTTTAGAGTTTGGCACAACCATTAAAGAAATGATTGTATAGTATTAAATATAGTATCATTTGTCTATAATACCCTTTGTGTTAATAAGGAGAGAGAGAGATTTAAAAGCATCTGGGTATTGAAGTAGGAGTAATGAGGGGTAATTTTGGAAATATTATAATTAATGCTCCTAGATTTTCTACAACATCAAATAATTTGGGACAAATAAAATCACCTTAAACATCACTTATTATGGGACGGATGGAGTATTTGAAAATAAGCTGTTATTGTAAAAATTACTCTCTAAAGTTTAAAATTGAATAATAAACAAATTGTAAGCTTTAAATTAACATTAATGCTTTATTATTTTATTATTTTTTATTATGTATTTGTAAATAAAGGGAAAAAATAAGGATTATAAAAGATTCACTTATTTCATTTTTCTTCCCGGTCCAAACTCATCCACTTTTGGAAAGATAAAAATTATTTAATTTTCTTTTTTATCAATTAAATAAACTCTCAAACAAAAGAAATGAATGTTTTTTCAAAGTCACACTTTTTTAGAAGTACAATATAATATTACTAACTTGATATCCCGTGCTAAGTAATGGTAGTATGATGTTATAAATAATAGTGAAAAAATAATGATAAATTAAGACTATTCATGTGACTTTATTGTTGTAAAATAAAATATATCTCTAATATTATACCGAGTGAAAAAGAAAATTGTATCCATAATTTTAAAATACTGAGTATTAGCTAAAAATCCTATAAAAGTGACTTTGAAATGTTATTTTTGGTCATTATTTATTAAAATAGTTAAATATACAATTTTATGCAACAATAGTTTTCATATTCGTTTTTAGTGTTTAATAAAACAACTTGGCTCATCAAAAAGAAGGAAGAATAATAATTAGAAGATGATTATAAATAATGTATAATACATTTCAAATTTCCTACAAAGAGAGGATCGGAATACAATTTAATATTTTATTATATATTTTATAAATTAGTTTCCTACAGAGAGAGAGAGAGAGAGAGAGAGAGAGAGAGAGAGAGAGAGAGAGAGAGAGAGAGAGAGAGAGAGAGAGAGAGAGAGAGAGAGAGAGAGAGAGAATAAACGTAAAAATATCAACTAATTAAATTCAAGTATATTTTCATGAGTTAAATACTAAGTTGAAGACCATCCAAAAAATTTCAGTTAACTCATACAAAAAAATAAACTTTATTATAATAACAAGTTCACCAACTCTGTGCGAAACACTAGCAGTATGGATAATGTTTTATTATGATACGTGGATAATGGTTTATTATGATAATTAATTAAATGTAGGATAAATATTTAATTCAAATTTTGAGAAGACAATAGTAGTTATTAAATTATTAAATATTTATATAATTAATAAATTGTTGAATTATATATTATAGTTTCCTTCGATCAGTTATTAAGCTAAACGTTTTGAATATAATACATATTTATTTAGTTATGATTATGAGAAAATAATTACTTTAATATTATTTAGATTGGATGAATTCGTTGAAATTATAATCCAAATAGAATTATGAAATTTAAGGTTTAATAAATGTAATTTAGTTATGATAATTAGATAATGAATTCAATATAATTTTTTAACTAATTTACAACTATTAATAAAATTTAGATTTATTATTAATACAATTAATCATGTAATTTGATAAAATTTTAAATTTTAATTAATTTAATTTATTTAGAATATTAATTTAATAATAAAATTCACGACTAATACTAATATAATCAAATCACATGATATGAAGAGATTTCTCGATATCTTAATAATGTTTTCATAATAAAATTATCCTCCATAAAAATTGTTAAAATAGATTATATATCTTACATAAAATTGTGATAGAAAAAGCTTATAATAAGTTTGGTAGATATGAAAATAAAAATTCTTTTGAAAGAACCTTTTCCTATTAGAGATAAAAACAAAAGACCCTTTCCTTTTCCCTAACAGGTTAGTTTTCTTTTTTTTCAATTCTTTACAAATTTGGAAAATATTTAATTATTTCAAAATTAGATATATAGTACTTATATTAATTTGAATAGGAAAGAAAAAGCTGAACCAGAAATTTGTGAAACCAAATTTGTGGTTTTAGTTATACAAGCTTATCAACCTTGTGCGAAAAAAGGATGACATGAATAGGATTCATTATATTAATTATTAAGATAATAAATTAATTATAGGATAAATATTTATTTAGGATTTTGAAAAAATAGTTGTAGTTGTACTTATTTGTCTAAATAATAAATCATTGAATTATATATTAAACGTTCGTGTGGTCAATATTAATCTAAACATTTAAATAGTGTGTAAATTTATTTAGTTATTATGATTATGAAAACATAATTATGTTAATTTTATTTAATTTTGTAAAGGAATTCTATATTAGTGTTTATATTAATAAAATTTGCTTAAAATGCTTATCCGAATAGAACTATGAATCACTATAATTTTTTAATAATTTTTCTTTATTGTGTTGTAAACAAATTCACAAATATTATTAATGTCATTAAATAATTAATCGTGTGATTTAATAAAATTTCAAGTTTTAATGAATATAATTTATTTAGAATATTAATTTAATAATGAAATTTAATATAATTAAATAGCGTAACATGTTAAGAGATTTTTTTTGTTATCTTAATATCTTAATAAAATTTTAATATTAAAATTATAGTGGTAAATTATTTGGTAACATATATATATAGAGAGAGAGAGAGAAAGAGAAAGAGAGAGAGCTTCCTGAACCGTTGTCATAGTCCAGAACCGTCAGTTAAAATCCTATGGCGACGAGTTTAGCAAAGTTTTTGTCCGTCGCTAAAGATGGTCCGCATACGGATCACCCGCATAGGAAACGAATTATATATATATATATATATATATATATATATATTTAATTGTTAGTATATTACTTATAGTAATTTGAATAGGAAATAAGATCTTCCTTACATTTTTTTTTTCTATTAAAAATATAAATATTTCTAAATTTGGATAGTATTGAATTGATATAAGTTTGGATAGTACTTATATTAATATGAATAGGAAAACTTGACCAAAAATACTAATTTGAATATGAAATAAAAAATCTTTCTTTTTTATGTTCTTATTAGAAACAGGACTATTTTTAAATTTGAATAATAATTAATTGATACAAATTTGGATACTACTTATTTTAATATGAATAAGAAAGTTGAGCCAAAAATTTGTAAACCCAAATCAAATTTGTGCTTTTAATTATATAGTTGATTATAGACTAGCTCGGTGTCCCATGCCAAGCACAAGATTTGTAATTGTATTTTACTTATTAATTGTAATTTATATTATTAAATACACAACTCTTAATATTAACTAAGTAATGACAGTGTGATGCTATAAATGATAGTAAAAAATCATGACAAATTAAGACCATCGTGTCACTTTATTTATCCAAAATAGAAATATGTCTTTAATTTTGGACATAACTAAAAAGATTTTGTATCTATAATTTTAAAATTGGAGCGAGTATTAGTTAAAATCCTATATAAAGTGATTTTGGAATGTTATTTTAATCATTATTAATTAAAATATAATAATTAGATATATAATCTTACCCAACAATGGTATAAGTATACTAATTAATTAGTATACACAACGTGACTTTGAAATGTTATTTTAATTATTATTAATTAAAATATAATAATTAAATATATTATTTTAGCCAACAATGGTAGTATACTAATTAATTAGTATACACAACAACTTCTTGCATATAGTTATTCTCACATTTTAATCTTGACCGTCCATGATTAGGTTGAATGATTATAAATCAACCGGTTGGGAAATGATCCATAGCGAGGTGTGACTATGGATCACTCCTTTATATATATATATATATATGTGTGTGTGTGTGTGTGTGTGTTTGTGTGTGTGTGTGTGTGTGTGATTGAATCAGTTAGTAAGTCTGTATGTAAAGGAGATTGTTTCACGACATGGAGTACCGGTATCAATTGTCTCTGATCGAGATCCGCGCTTCACGTCGAATTTTTGAAAAAGCTTGCAAGAGAGAATGGGGACGCAGTTGAGGTTGAGTACTGCTTATCATCCTCAGACAGACGGACAGAGTAAGCGAACAATACAAACGCTGGAGGACATGCTTAGGACTTGCGTGATGAACTTCAAGGGAAATTGGGACGACCACCTACCCTTAGTGGAATTTGCGTATAACAATAGTTACCATGCGAGTATCGACATGCCACCGTACGAAGCTCTTTACGGAAGAAAGTGCAGAACGTCATTATGTTGGGATGAAGTCGGAGAGTGACAAATACTCGGACCAGAGTTAGTACCCTTAGTGGAATTTGCGTATAACAATAGTTACCATGCGAGTATCGACATGCCACCGTACGAAGCTCTTTACGGAAGAAAGTGCAGAACGTCATTATGTTGGGATGAAGTCGGAGAGTGACAAATACTCGGACCAGAGTTAGTACAGCAAACTGCAGACATGGTGACAGTAATAAGAGCAAGACTAGTAGCAGCTCAAGATCGCCAGAAAAAGTACGCAGATTTGCATCGGCAGGACCGAGACTTTAAAGTTGGCAGTTTCGTATTCTTGAAGGTATCTCCGTGGAAGGAAAAGATTCGTTTCGGCAAGAAAGAAAAGTTGAGTCCAAGATTCATAGGACCGTTCGAGATACTGAAGCGAGTGGGCGAAGTGGCATACAAAGTTGCATTACCACCCGAGTTGGAGCACATCCACAACGTGTTTCACATTTTTGTGTTGCGACCGTACAAGGCCGACTACAAGCACGTGATTTCTTATGAGCCCATTCAAGTGGAGAAAAACCTAGCGTATGAAGAAATTCTTGTCCAGATATTAGATAGGAAAGAGCAAACATTAAGAAATAAAGTTATTTCGTCTGTAAAAGTACTTTGGCATAACCACGATGTCGAGGAGGCTACATGGGAGTTAGAAGATAGGATGATGAGGGATTATCCCCATCTATTTGTGTAACCTTGTAGCAATTTCGGGACGAAATTTTTATAATGGGGGGAGGATGTAATACCCGAGAACTTCCGAATATTATTAAATGAATTTATAAATGAAAGTTGGATATTTATTTGAATATAAATATTTATGTGATATGAGATGAGTTAACTTAATTACTTCAAATTAAAATGATGATAATTGAGAAGAGAATGTGGAGTTTATTATAAGCTCGAGAAACGCTTTGTGTGGCACAGTGATGAAAAGTTTATAATTTAATTCATTAAAGAAAGAATTAATAAGTGGATGATTAATTAATAATATATTATTAATTAAGGGTGATAGCATATTAATGGATAATTAATGATTGAGGTTAATATTTATTCTATTAATTGTTTAGTGTAAAGTTATGTAATCGTATATTGTATAGTAACTGCAACTATATAATATAATGTATAATGTGACATTTTAGCAAAACTATGTAATATATATAAACTATATTATAAAAGAAAGTGAGCCACATGGGTGAACTTATAAGAATATATGTTGTATGTACATTATACCATGTGGGACCAAACTATGTTATATGAAGTGTAGTGTGACACTCTAGTGAGAATATGCAATTTGGAAACTATATCATGTGTTACATAAGTAATGCCTATGTGACTATGTGGTAGGTATAATATATTAATGCCTACTATATGGAATATTAAAGTATATGAACCACTATTTCAAAAAGTACAAAATTGAAATAATAATAATAATAATGAGATTTGTGATAATGTAGTATGTCACTATTCTATTAACTCATAATGTAATATTATTAAAATGTACATGGATTATATGATGTGTATAAATATATATCCCCATGTGCTACCATGTAATGTTGTTATGATATTTTAGTCCATGTGTACCCTTAAGTG
>CM035115.1:9014565-9206182 GCA_020205555.1 Panax stipuleanatus
ATTTGTTAGTGCCCTATGTGCCTTCTCCAATTAAGCTTGAAGATCCAGACAGTTTTGCAATACCGTGCCCAATTGGTAGTCATGTCGTCGACAAAGCTTTATGTGACATGAGAGCTAGTATTACTTTGGAGCCATGGTGGGATGAGAAAGGAAAGATAGAAGAAGAGCCCGTTGTGTTTAACAAGCTTCAATGCGACAATCTTTTCACAGACACAATTAGGACAACACCTAGCTACTTGAATGTTTTAAAGGAGAATCTATCTAACAAAAGCATGCTAGGTGACTTTAAATAAATGTCCCTTTCAGTTGGGAATCTTTCAGAAGATACATTGCTATTGATGGATGGAGGATTCCTCAATTTTCGAAGGGGAATTGGATAAAAGAAATTCAAGAAGTCAGGTTGAGACTATAAAACAAGTGCTTTTTGGGACGCAACCCAAGTTTAATTTTTAGTTTTTATTTATTTTATTAGGTTTTTATATTAATAAATTTGCATTTATTTAGGACTTAATAAAATTGTTTCTATTGTGGGTTTACAGGTTATTCAAGTCAAATTCAAGTGTGGTGCCCAATTTGTTCCAATATGCTTAGCCTACTCCCTAAACTTAGCGGATAAGGAGAAAGATTGCTATATTTTTAGGGAAGTCATTTGCTTTACTTTTTCTTATTTCAGCCATTGAAGACAATATCTAGTTTAAGTTTGGGGGAATTTTAGTGTCGTGCTGCATATAGTTAGTTATTTGCATGGTAGTTCTTTGTTTTTATGTGTTAGGATTGTGTTGCATTTAGTTTGCATGAGACATGGTAGTTATTTATATATTCATATTGGTTGCATTAGAATGTGTGCACGTAGTATAGTTGCATTTGCATGAATCTGTGTGATGGGTTGGTGTGGTCCTGGCTTGGCCAATGACGAGATTTGTATTTTATGTTAATTTAAACATAATTGATAATTGGTGCTTAACTTTAAATTGAGCCATGATGGTAATCTACATTTGTCAGAAGCTTGTGTAACTGGTTAGCACATAGATTTGCTTGTTTTGACTATTTTGGATCAAAGGAGTTCATAGCTATCTTCTTGGGGGGGGGGGGGGGAATTGAAGTTCAAATGTTAATTAATGACATCTGTAAATGTTAACAAGAAGGCTAGGAGGAACTAAATAAAAAAATTTGGGGAAATCTGTAGAGTATACTTATATATATGAAAAAAAGAAAAAATCAAAAACAAAATAAAACAAAATAAAAATCAGGAAAATCAAGAAAAATATTTATATATGCATTATTATATTGACTTGTTTGGTTATGTGGTCTTTACTACTCGAACGAGTAAGCCCTAGAGGATGTCTCTACACCCAGCGCCCTAAAACCATCTGGTTTGGGAGTTGTTGGTCGAAAGTTCACTAAATAAGTAGTTTTGAAAAGCCTAAGAGAATCAGACATTGCATAGTCAAGTGTTAGCACGGGATAGAGCTTAACACGCACTCGTGAAAAAATAAAGTAGAAATAAAACTCCACAAAGACCCTCGAGCTTGGTAAATATGTGATTTTACCTGAAATTGTTGTGTTTATAGAAATAGTTGCTTTGAATGGTGAATTTTGCCTCGTAAGAAGTAAATTATGAAATCCAGTTTGATCTGTAGGTGGTTGGAGCTAGTAAACAATCACACACACACACACTACATGGGTAATGATTGGTTTAGATTACCGGATTGATTCCATTTATTGGTTTGCATTGATGGGATGTTCTCTTTGAGTTTCTTGAGGATATCTCAGAGGATTGTTGTTAATATTCATACTGATTTGTTGCCAGATTCATAGGATTGTAGAGTATAGTTCATATGTGCATCATGTTTGGTTTTGTTATGCATAACATTGGTTTGTTTTGCTTGAGGACAAGCAAAGGTTTAAGTTTGGGAGTATTTGATGAGTGGGTTTTATATCCATTAATTGAGTGCGCTTGAGCTTAATCTTTTGGTAGTTTTTCTATTCATGCGTGTTTTACTTTGTTTTGTAGGAATTGGGACAAAAGTTACTTGGATCGACATTTGGGGTTGCTAGATTCGCATTTTAGGCTTGCCATTTACATTGCAGCCACTTTAGGGCCAATTTCGGCATTGTTCCAGCCCGAATTTCGAAAAACACAAAGAATGAAAGTTTTAGATCTACTTCTCCTCTTTCCGGAACATATTGAATCATCTAAATTAGAGTTCAGACAAAGAAGTTATGGCCTATTTCCCAAGGGACGTCAAAGCAAAAAATTACGTAAAAGTGTGCAGCACGGGAGCACCCAATCCTAGGCTATTTCTAGCACCAGGGAGCCCAGAGTCAAAAAACTAGTGTCGTGAGAAGCGCCGGGGCGCTGGGGTCTGGCCAGATCAAGTTGGGACGCATTTTCGGGCGAATTTTGATACTTTTATTACTCCAAATTGGATTGGGTTTCCTCCTAAGCTAGGGATTTGACTTGTAACCTATAAATGCATGATGCGAGGCATAGAATAAGATATTAATTAGATAGGGACTCCAGCAGAGTAGATTAGATTTAGACATATTCCATTAGATTAGGACAAAACCCTAATTTTGAGATTGGAACTTTGGAGATTGAAGCTGCTGGAGATCATTGAAGATCGAGAGCAAGAGCAAGAGGAGAGCATCAGATTTGCAGACAACAGATTTCATGTGACGCCCCCAAAATAGGTTCACACAACCCATTTTGAGTCGCCAAATAAATACTACAAAATCCAAATACAAATCTTCCTATTTACGACTATTAATCTATCTTGCAAAATACTACCTCACATAAACTCTGAGTTTCAATACAAATATTATGTCGTATATAATACAAAAATATCCACACTCAAATTAAATCCTCATTAAAATTATTGACACACTATTTTACAGAATAGTGAGGACTACTATCTCGGATCATTACTCCACTCCCCGACTAGTCCCAGCGACACTCTCATTTTCTGAGAAAAATAATGAAACAAAAAGGAAAAGGGTGAGCTCAACTAGCTCAGTAAAAAATACTATGACTAAGATAATGGAGAATAAATTATCTTTATCCTGCAATAATAATAAATCAAATAAAATATAGTAGACAACGATTTTTAGATCAACAACTACAACGGAACAAGTAATCCAATAGAAGGGTCAAGTAGACCATCAAAATTTAATCCTTGTAACACCAATCAAGAGTTCATCTTTGCACTACAGGCCAAAGATATTCATTTGTATCACCAATCAATAATTCATCTTTGCACTACGGGTCAAAGAGAACTTTCATCACAAGCATTTATTTGTAACATTAAAGGTCATGATTATACCAATACACAGTTCCTGGTCATAATCATACCAATCAACAGTTCATCTTTGCACTAGGGGCCAAAGTACTCTTCACCACAATTTAAATATGAGGATGATGACAATGATATAAAGAATGAATACAAGTGAGATCAAGGATAAGTATTAGAGATTTATAATTCAGTTTATCCAGAATTTCAGTATGTCCAAATTGTCAACATGATGATCAAAACGTGAATTCAAATTTAAGAATAAGATTCATATATCAAAGATAATTTGGATAGAAAAAAAACTAATTTCGTCGTGAATAGTATTCCGGCATGAATACTATCCTTGAAAGTCCAATAATAATCTAGAAGAGGGGTTGAATAGATTATCACTGTTTAAAAAATTATATTTGGACTTTTTAAATTTTTAGTAGATAAACTTACTATGTATAGAATTTAATAAGCAGTTTAAAAATTCAATCACACAATGCACATATATTTATCTGGTTCACAACATACAGCTAGGGTATGATGCTACGTCCAGTCTCAAGCTCCTTTCCAGAATTGAGATCCTATTACTCCCTGAATAAATATGCATTCAATAGGCGAAGAAGCCTTTATAAAGTTTTATAGACAAACTTACAACTATCCACAACTAGCTATCTCGGACAGCGAACTCTCAACTCCTTCCTCAAGCTTATTTGAATCTTCCTTTTGAGCTTAGAACTATTCTATGATTTGGTCTTGAAACAACAATCTCTTCCCTACCTCACAAGTACACTAGAGACCCAACTCCCAGCTGACCTCTCTAAAACTCTGGTCTTGATTAAATAATTTTTGTCTTTCTCACAAGTACATAAAATAAACTAACTCTCCCTTTTCCTTTTTACAAAAGTTTATTTCAGTTTTTGCTTCTAAAGTAAGCAAATAAAATTCAGAACAGATACTTCTCAAATAAGCAGATATAGAAGTTGAGTATTGGATAAAAGTTCAAGACTTTTATGTGATGTGCTTCTGTGTAAGCAGATATATAGATTTACGCACTTTTTATAAAGATTTTCTTTTTCTTTAATAAAGAATGTGTTTCTATGGTTTAAAACATATTTAGAAAAGGATTTCTCTTTTAGAGTGTGTTTCTATGGTTTTTAAGCAAATGTAACTTTAAGTTTAAATAATCATATAAACTTACATATAATGCAACAAATAATATATGAATAATTTTGTGAGCAATACACTCTTGATGACAGTTTATAAGTATAATAATTCGATTAGTTTAAGTAATACTCGAAGAAACTTGTTTCACCCACTTCTATATATTGTATTATATTTGATCTATGTTGTGAAAAATTTGGCCACTTAGTATTTCAAAAACCGTCCAGATAATATTCTTTGTTAAGAACTATCTCCGAATATCGGTATCTAAGTACTGACTAAATTTTTCGTTTCACAATTTGATAATCATATAAATATTATACAATATTTATATAATGTATCTATATCAGTAAAAGGCCACTTAGAATTTTAAAGACCGTTCAAAAAATTTCAGAAAAAAATTTCAGAGAAATTTCTTCCGAATTATATCGGTATCTAAGTACTAACTTTTTACTTGATATTGATAGATGAAATATAAATATATATAGATTTGTATAGCAATTTATATCTGAATATCTATATATATAAGTAAGTATGAGATAACATGAACAGTAATAAATTAATAACTTATCTAAGATACTTTGACTAATTTTTCTCTTCCTAAATAAAATTAGAACTTTGATTAGAAGAAGCGAGAGTGAAAGCTTAATTGGACAAAATGTAAGTAAGGAGAGTAAGCTTTTCTGATTTGTGAATTGGTAAATTGAAATGAATGAAACGCCTTCTATTTATAGGATTTTTTGAGTTTAGGGTAAAAAGGTAATTTGGAAATTTATTTTTGAATTTGAAGGTCCGGATTGCATGATGAATTTTTGAAGGGTCCGGATCTATTTGAATCACCCGGATTGGGTAAACAGTTTTTAGCCCAAGACTAAAGTTTCATGCACATTTGAAACTTAATCATCCGTATAGGCACAAACATGTTTGCACGCCCACAACATTTACACACGGCAAACCCACTTGCATGCACTCATGCATTCACACACACGACACACATTCATATGCACACACATATATCATATATATATATAACATATATATATATATAGTATACTATATATATACACGACATACATATATATAATATATAATATATATACTTTATATGCATATATATATATATATAAATATATTGTTTTTAGAAATTTTCTTTTTGCCCATAAAAGATTATGAAATTATTTTGAAAAAGAAATAGGAATCTCCTTGCCTTAGGAAATGTTACTATATGAATTCATTTCGTTAACACTTGATATTAGATTTATCAAGGTTAGAAAATAAATTCAAAATGAAGTTTCGAAAATAAATATTTTTTGTCAAAATAAATGAGGTAATTAAAATCAAGTTAATATTTTTAATCCTATGGAGAGAATTTACCCTTTTGACCTATTTACCTAATTTGTTATCATCAAAATAAAATACCCAGATTTGGAGACCTATCAATCTCCCTCTTATTGATGATGATAATAAGTAAAAATATTTTGGTTTTTAGAACTCCCCCTTAATTCATAACGCTCCCCCTTGGATCATGAATCGTTTTTAATTTAAAAAGCAATTTCAAATTTTTGAAAAACCATCAGGCAAACCATCCAGACAGAAAACCATCAAGCAAACCATCTAGACAGTAAGATATATAGCAGTTTATATCCATCATACTCATTACTGTCCATTCATCAGTATATACTAAATAGTATATACACACAATCTGATATTTTTCTTCTCCCCCTTTGTCATTAACAAAAATGGAGGGGTAAAGAAAAGCTGAGTACTTGCAAGAACTGTTAGCACAAGAATTTTACCTGCAGAGTCAGAATAGTAAGGAAACATAATAGATAAAGGTAAGTATTAGTAGTTAGGTTAGTATGTTATACATTCATCCCAAATAGTTAGTTAATATATATAGATACATTTATCCCAAATAGTTAGATTTCATCAAAAGTGAGAGGGGAGAAATTCAAACCGAGGGTTAGAAGATGAGGATCTGTAAGGGTTTGATCAGTGTGATCAACCTGTGCTGAGCTTGTTGTAGCTGTGAAGTTATATGGAGAAATGGATACTTTCTGATGTTCCATCAACACACTCATCATATCTTGAATATGATGCACAGATAATTGTAAAGCTTCTAACTGATTCATAATAGCAATCTGATTCTTCAAAGAAAGTTGATTCATACTGTTCAGAGTATCAATTTTTGACAGCAAATTTAGATGAGACTCAATATGATCAGTATTATTGGGTTGGAGGATAATTAAAGGCTTAGGGGGAAGATTCAAATGTGACACAATGTTGCTGTTTTGAACCAATTGAGCCATATGATGATGAACTTGAATGCCAAGATGAATGAAAATTTGAGTTAACAGAAGACCATAGCCCAGACAATTGTTATAGTAGCAGAACTCAAAAGAGGATAGGAGAAAGTATGGAAGACTATATGGCATACATTCAGTTAAAATGCATTTTATGAGTTTTATATTAAAAGGATGCAGAAGTTTGTCATTGCTCACAGGCATAAAATTATGTCGAAGAATTTTTCCCAAAAATTGACAGTCAGCAGTGAAAAGGTCAAGATGAACTTTGCATGGATAGTCAAATAAAGTTGTAGGCACAAGTTGGTCAGTGGTGACAGATAGATTGTGTTTAAAAATGATACAGTCACTAGTAAAGATCCCTATAGGATAGATGTATTCATTGATTTTTGGAAAATATAAGAAATTATTTTTGAGATTTAGTGCATGTAGAATAAGCATTTCATCAAAGACATAGTCCTGACCTTGAATGCAAGTTTTAATTCAAGTTAAGAAACCAGTTGAGTCACGGACAAAAGTTATGTGAGCATAAAATTCTGCAATCAGACTAGGAAAAATTTCCGTCTTTGAAAGTAAAGAGGCAATCCTAGCCTATATTGGTTATTTTTTCTAACAAGTGAGGAAAGTTGTTGAAAGAGGTACCTACCCCATGAATTAGATTATGTCTCATATGCTCATATTTATCTTTAGCAGTAAGTGTAAGTAACATAGGGGTATAGACATCAGGATGAGATTCATTATGTAATGCAAGTTTCTTTCTTTTGGACGAATAGACTGGAGGCATTTTTAGAAAGTCAATGTATGCAGAAAGAGACAGAAGTGTAAAGACTACAGAGAAATAAAACTAGATATTGATACAGTTAGTTTGAAAAACTTATCCTTTTATAGAAAGAGTATATTGCTAATACTATCAGTTTAGGTAAAGACTTATAAATATGATATGACTTGCTTGTCAAAACAAACAGTTCTCAAGTAGTAAATGTGCACAGAGAGAAGTAAGAAAGTAAGTCATACTTAGCACTGTAGTTGGTTTAAAATCAAATTATTTGTCAGTTCAATTTTGAGATTTGGACCAATATATATATATATATATATATATATATATATATATATTAAAAAAATTAGATCGGTAGGAATGATGGATTAGACTAACTCAGTTCCTTTTGAGTCTTATATCAGTGTTTAAAAAAATTTGAACCAAATGTCCAATCATAAGATATAAATATTTCAGATATATGCATGTTATAGGTAGTACACGTATGGTCCAATATCAATAAAGAGATATGTTATCATTGCTTTGGCCCATATCAGAAGATAATAAACCAATACAGAGATTCATCAAGTCAGTGTTAAATGCAACACATACCAATAATAGCATAAATGATCAAATACAGTGAGATACAGAAAATAAAAATGGAAATTATCTCTATCATCCAATGTCAATGACTAGAGGGATGATTTCACCATTTAATACCCATACAGTTTATCAGAGAGAGAAAGAGGTAGACAGATATTACCTAAGCGAAGTTGAGGTAATCGAGCTAAGTAGCTTTCAGTTGCTCCACAATATAGCAAAGAAGTATTCCTTTTTTAAAAAAAATCTCAGTAGACTTATCATCAGTAGACGTAGATACACAAACGTACATGTCTATATATAAGATATATATATAGACAAAGACTGATCAATAAAGAGACTCACAGATATATATATATATATATATATATATATGTATATCAATAAAGAGACTCACAGACTCACAAATAAATAAATATATATATATATATATATATATATATATATATAACAAAACACAATTGAATTTGAATTTCCGGCTCAACTCAAAAATCATCTAGGCCATCCAAAGTTTGGGATAAATCTCACCGTCCAAAGCTAAATAGTGCCGGAGGCACAGACGGGAACAGCTAGTATATATATATATATTCTGATAAAATAAGAACATATCTAGGGTTTCGAAAAAATTAATTTTGAAATTTAGGGTTTTGAAAATAGATATAAAAATATAAAAAACTAGTTAAAAATTTAAAAAATTTAGGGTTTGATTAAACTTAGCAGACTTAGGGTTTTTCAAATATCAAACACATAGATAGAAATACTTTGTTAGAAACCCAGGTGTTTTAGTTTTTTTTTAAAAATGTAATCGAACTAAAACAGATTATTTAACCTAAAATATTGTTTATCCTAAAAAATTTAGACTCAGAAACTAATCAGTACAGTATATCTAGAGTTTTTAAAATTGATTAAGCAAAGATTAAGAACAAATATATATATATATAAATACACATAAAATCAGTTAAACAACTCATTAGATCTATTATCGTCAGATCGAACCCCTTTTTTTAAAGAACAAAAACTTAGTAAAAATTTTTTAAAAATTTTGGATCTAAGGTTTCAGAAACACAATTTTTTTTTGAAAAATATATATATAAAAATATTACTAACCTCGCAAGAACATTTCACCAAGTAAAGAACTCAAGAGTCTCCCTTTTTTTAAAAAAAAAAAATTTGAAAAAAAAATCTCAATAGATCCAGGGTTTCAAAGATAAAAAAATGTTAAGAACCAAAAACAAAATCAGATAAACACAGTTTGAAGAAAATAGATCTATTTTTTTTAAAATTTGAAAGGAAACAAACATAAAAGAAATCAACAGAAATGAATTTTAGGCAAAAATTGAACCCATAAACAACAAAAAAGGAAAAAGAATCGGTAGAAATATAAAATCGACAATGAGGATTCATTTAATAGAAGTAAAATTTAGAAAAACTCACTAGATCGATCGATTTGGGCTGAGAATTGAGAGAGAAATTTATAGGATTTGAGAGAGGTTGAGAGAGAGAAGAGATGAGACCGGCAGAAGTGATTGAAAGAAATGAAATAAAAAAAGATTTTCAGTATTTATATTTGTGCTAATCCGAGTGATCCAAAGGCTGAGAGTTAATCTGAGATTTGATCAACGGTTGAGATTGAATAGGAAGTTTAAAACGTTTGGGCTGACCGGTTGAACTTGATCCAACTGCTGAGATGAATTTGTGCTTTCTTTTATTGATCGAATGGTCAGTTTGTGTGATCCGTGTGTCTTGTTTAAATGGCTCCTGATAGGTTGGTTTTGATAGACACGGATAGCCTTGCAGTTGATCGTTTGATGAGTTTATTAATGAGCGGCTCAGATTAGATCAGATATAATATTTTAAATAAATATATAATATATGCTAAAAAATATATTTTTTTATAATAATAACAATAATAAATACTGAAATATTTATACCAAAATTTATAAATTAATAATTTTAATTATTATGTATATATATATATATATATGTGTGTGTGTGTGTGTGTGTGTTCATAATAAAATATTTATGATAGTAATAGAATATATATTTTACTAGATAAGGTGCAATTAAATGATAAGTAAAAATGATTAATATATATAATAAATTTTTAATATGAAAATACATACTTAATTAGATAATATAGATATTTTGACATATATAAAAAAATATTAAATAATATATATACAAAAGATATTCTATAATAATTATATATATATAATAGTATTGTATATTGAGAAAATAAGATAATTAAATAAATATATGTTAAAATATATAAATATAAGTTTAAAATATAATAATTTTAATAATATGACTATATAGATCAAGAAAATTATATTTATATTATGATAGTAATGATGATATATATATATATATATATATATTTAATTAATATTTTTTTAATAAGAAAAATATTGAATATTTTATGAGATAATATCTAACATTCCTAAATCCAAGCTTAATTTACAAAATCTATCAAAACTTAAGGGTTTAGTAAATATATCAGCAATATTTAATTCTATGTCAATATATTTTAGCTTAATAATGTCATTGTTTATATGATCACGTAAGAAATAATGTCTAACATCTATGTGTTTTGATCTAGCATGTAATACAATATTTTTACTCAAGTTTATAGTGCTTGTATTATTTCATAAGATTGAGACACAATTAAATTTTATATTGTAATCAGCAAGGGTCTGTTTCATCCACAATATTTGTGCACAACAACGTGCAGCAGCTATATATTCGGCTTTGGTGGTTGAAATAGATATCGAGTTTTGTTTCTTAGAGAATCAAGAAACTAAACATCCGCCTAAAAACTGACAAGCACTGCCACTTGTGCTTTTTCGATCAACATGATGACTGGCATAGTCAGAATCAGAAAAACACACAAGGTCAAATGGTTGACCTTTAGGATACCATAGACCTATGTCTGTAGTTCCTTTAAGATATCAAAATATTATTTTTACTGCAACCAAAAGAGATTCTTTAGGGTTTGCTTAAAATCTGGCACATTTGCAGACACTGAACATAATGTCAGGTCGACTAGCTGTGATGTATAGAAGACTGCCAATCATTCCTCGATACTTCTTTGTGTCAATATTTTTTCCATTTTCATTAGCAGTTAGTTTATCAGTAGTTGACATAGGAGTATTAAGAGGTTTCACAGATTCTAGACGAAATTTATTAATCATTTCTTTGCAGTATTTGCATTGAGAGATATGAATACATTTTTTTCCTTGCTTGATTTGTGGTCATAGGTAGAAATTTAATTCTCCCATCATGCTCATTTCAAATACCTTACTCATGCTTTCAGAGAAATCATTACACATAGTCATGTTAGTAGATCCAAAAATAATGTCATCAACATATATTTGTAAAATAAGAATATCATCATTTTTACATTTTGTAAAAAGGGTAGTATTTATTATACCTTTTTTATAACCATTTTCTAACAAGAATTTACTTAGTCTCTCATACCATGTCCTGGGAGCTTGTTTTAGACCATATAAAGCTTTGTGCAGTTTATATACATATTTAAGATGATCAAAATCTTCAAATCCAGGGGGTTGTTTCACATAAACTTCTTCCTCAATGACACCATTCAGAAAAGCAGATTTGACATCCATTTGAAATAGTTTAAAATCTTTGTGACATGAAAAAGCTAATAAGATACATATAGACTCAATTCTAGCAACAGGAGCATATGTTTCATCATATTCAATTCCTTCAAGTTGATTGTACCCTTGTGTAACTAATCGTGCCTTATTGCGTATAACAGTTCCATTTTCATCTAACTTGTTAAACCCATCGAGTTCCAATAATGGAAGTTTCTTTGGGGGTTGGAACTAATTCCCAGACTTTGTTTCTGGTGAACTGTTCAAGTTCATCTTACATAGCTATTATCCAGTCTTCATCAAGCAATGCATCTTTTATATTTTCAGGTTTAATTTGGGACAGGAAAAGATAGATGACTGGCCATGTTTTGTGCTTGTGATCTCGTAAGAATTTCTTTATCGATATCACCTATTACATTTTCTATTGGATGATTTCTAATAACATATGATTCTTTGGGCAAGTCATTTAACTGAGAATTAGGATTTTCAAGAGGATTAATATTGACAGGTGGAGATATATTATCTATTTTTAGTTCTTCCATATTTCTGAGAATGTCTTCAATGACTATGTCATTTTCTACCATTTCTTTGTATTTTGGAGGGGGTTTAGATTCATCAAAGGTTACATTCATTGACTCTTTAACGACTAGAGTTCTTTTGTTAAAAACTCTATATGCTTTACTATTGAATATCCCAGAAATATTCCATCATCAGATTTGGGGTCAAACTTTACTAAATATTGTTTAGTATTTAGAATAAAGTATTTACTCCCAAAAACACAAAAGTAATTTTTTTTTGGAGTTCTTTTATAAAAAAGTTCATAGGGAGTTTTAAGTAACATTGGTCTTGGCAGGACTCGATTTAAAAAATAACAAGACATTGCAATTGCTTCGGCCCAAAAATATTTAGGAAGTCGATATTCATTTAGCATAGTATTGGCCATTTCTTGTAAAGTACGATTTTTCCTTTCAACTACACCATTTGATTGTGGTGTGTAAGGTGCAGAAAAGTTATGACTTATATCGTGCTCATCACAGAACATTATGAAATCAAAATTGTCAAATTCTCTTCCATGATCAGACCGAATATAAACAATAGAGCTTCCTTGTTGATTTTGAATTTTCTTACATAATGCAGAGAAGGAGTTTATCGCTTCATTTTTGAATTTTAGAAAATCAACCCATGTGAATCGTGAATAATCATCAAGTAGGACTAAAATGTAGACAACACCACCCATGCTATGTTTAGGGATAGGTCATACTAAATCCATATGCAAGAGTTCTAGAGGTTGATACTGTGAGTTTAGGTTTGTGAGATGCATGAATTTGTTTTCCTAATTCACATGCTTCACAGATATGGTCTTTCAGGAATTTTAGTTTTCAAAGACCACGAACATGTTCCTTAGAAGATATGATATTAATCAATTTCATGTTAATGTGCCCTAATCTACGATGTCAAAGCCATGGATCGTCATTTGCAGATACAAGACACACATTGTCTAGGTGTGAATATGTATCTAAATCACACGTGTACACATTTTGACTTCTAGGACATAATAAAATTAATTTCCCAGTTTGATCATATATTAAACAGTTATGAGGACTGAAAGTTATTTTAAAACCACTATCACATAGTTGACTAATAGATAAAAGATTGTACCTGAGTCCTGTGACTAATTGAACGTTAGAGATTGTTATGTGTTTATTATATACACTTCCAATTCCAATAATTTTACATTTGTTGCTATCTCCAAAGGTCACCTCATTACAGTCTATAGCTTATAGATTGCTCAATTTTGTTTTATCGCCTGTCATGTGCCTTGAACAACCGCTACCAAGGTACCATTTATTTTTACTAGAGTCAGCTGTGAGACATATATGCAACATGCATTAAATTCACAAGCTGTTACCCTTTAATAAGAAGGTTCCTTTGGGTAAGTTTTTTATTTTGTATAAAGATCATTTGTGTTTTTTTTACAAAATCTGGTACAGGATAGTAATTTTTAGTAGACATAAGTGTTCTATGGGTAGCAGATCTATAATATGTATGATTTGCTTTATTATTTAAAAGATTTTTACGAAAGTTTCTAGATGATCTTTTATGAGAAAGAAATTCTCTTTTTGTGATGATAGGTGCGGTGTAACTTCCTTTTGGTACCTAAATTATTTTTCCTTTGTAATTTACATTTTTGGCATTACATGAGTAAAAAGAATGACCATTTCTATTACAGTAAGAACATTTACTAAAAGGAGATGCATGGCCTTCTTTTTCTTTACTTTTAACATGATGGAGTGATTTATCTTTTGTCTTGCTAGATTCTCCGATATATCCTAATCCTTCTTTATTAAAATCACATCTTTGTTGACTAAGCATAACATCAAGATTTTATTTTCCTTTTGTAAATTTAATTACTGTTGAGTTTAAGTCATCACGTTCTATAGTCAACATTCTAATTTAATTCATTAAAATGGATTCTTCATTTTGCTTTTCTAATTTTTGAGATGAGTTTTCCTTTTCACTTATTTCTCGATTTAGTGTCTGAGAATCTTCTATAATCACAACAAGAGTTGAATTTTCAATTTTAAGATTTTCAATAGAAATAATAAGTGTTGAATTTTCTATTTCAAGATTTTTTTTAAAATTTTTCTAGTTCTTTTTTTAATGCAAGATTTCCTGAAAAATCATTTTCTAGTTTCTCATTTTCTTCTTTTAAGGTTTCATTAATTATAATTAAATTCGAATTTTCTATTTCAAGATTTCTATTTGTTTTAATTAATTTTTCTAATAAAAATTTTAATTTAATAAAGTCTTCTTTAGTGATTTCAATATCTTCGTATAGGCAATTATATGCTTCTTGTAATTCGTAATGTTCTTCATTTATAATTTTTAAATTATGTGAGATAAATGAAGTGCTAGGTAATTGATGTTCTGAATTTACCTCAGATCTTGGTGATGAGTCATTGTCAGCCATTAAACATAAATCTGTGATTTCCTTGGTTGGTTTTGTAGGCCGTTCTTCATCACTTAGATCCCAGCCTTCTTCAGCTACTAGAACTTCTTTGTTAACTAGTTTTGGGAAATCCCTTTTGAAGTGTCCTGGTTGGTTGCATTCAAAACATGTATTTGAATTTTCATTTGAGCCAACATTTCTGAAGTTGCTGTTCGTAGCTTTGAAATTTCCTCCTGGTATTTTTGGCTTGAAGACTTGCTTGTTTATGAAGTTGTTGAAGTTGTTATTTGTTTTCATAAAGCCTTTGTCATATCTCTTTGCTTTGCTTTGGATTACTCTCCTGAGTTGTCTTGATAATAAAGCAACTTCGTTATTATCTAGACTCAAGAGTTCTTCATTCAATTCCTCATCATCACTTTCTTGATCAACTAGTAAGGCTTTAAAAGCGATTCCTTTCTTTTTGAGGTCTGTATCCGATCCTGCTTTTTCGACAAGTATGTCGACTTCGCGGGCAAAAAGATTTCCAATAACTCCATCAAGAGGATAAGCAGTTAGAGCCTGTAATCACTTAAAAAACAAGTTAAAGAGCACCGCTTTGATACCAATTGAAAGTCCAATAATAATCTAGAAGGGGGGTTGAATAGATTATCACTATTTAAAAAATTATCTTTGGTCTTTTTGAATTTTTTGGTAGATTAACTTACAGTGTTTAGAATTTAATAAGCAGATTAAAAATTCAATCACACAATGCATAGATATTTATCAGGTTCATAACATACAGCTAGGGTATGTTGCTACGTCCAGTCTCAAGCTCCTCCCCAGGACTTGAGGTCCTATTACTCTCTGTAATAAATACTCCTTCAATAGGCGGAGAAGCCTTTACAAAGTTTTATAGATAAACTTACAACTATCCACAACTAACTATCTTGGACAGCGAACTCCCAGCTCCTTTCTCAAGCTTAGTTGAATCTTCCTTTTGAGCTTAGAACTATTCTATGATTTGGTCTTGAAACAATAATCTCTTCCTTATCTCACAAGTACACTAGAGACCCAACTCCCAGCTGACCTCTCTAAGACTCTGGTTTTGGTTAAAGAATTTTTGTCTTTCTCACAAGTACATAAAATAAACTAACTCTACATTTTCCTTTTTACAAAAGTTTGTTTCAGTTTTTGCTTCTAAAGTAAGCAGATAAAATTCTGAACAGATACTTCTTAACTAAGAAGATATAGAAGTTGAATATTTGATAAAAGTTCAAGACTTTTATATGGTGTGTTTCTGTGTAAGCAGATATATAGATTTAAGCACTTTTTACAAAGATTTTTCTTTTCTTTAATAAAGAATGTGTTTCTATAGTTTAAAACAGATTTAGAAAAGGATTTCTCTTTTAGAGTGTGTTTCTATGGTTTTTAAGCAAATATAACTTTATGTTTAAATAATCATATAAACTTACATATAATGCAACAAATAATCTATGAATAATTTTGTGAGCAATATACTCTTGATGACAGTTTATCAAGTATAATAATTCGATCAGTTTAAGTAATGCTTGAAGAAACTTGTTTCACCCACTTATATATATTATATTATATCTGATCTATGTTGTGAAAAATTTGGCCATTTAGGATTTCAAAAACCATCCAGATAATATTCTTTATTAAGAAATATCTCCGAATATCGGTATCTAAGTACTGACTAAATTGTTCCTTTCACAACTTGATAATCATATAAATATTATACAATATTTATATAATGTATCTATATCAGTAAAAGGCCACTTAGGATTTTAAAGACCATTCGAAAAATTTTAGAGAAATTTCTTCAGAATTATATCGGTATCTAAGTACTGACTTTTTACTTGATATTGATAGATGAAATATAGATATATATAGAAGTGTATAACAATTTATTGTTGAATATCTATTTATATAAGCAAGTATGAGATAACATGAACAGTAATAAATTAATAACTTATCTCAAATACTTTGACCAATTTTTCTCTTCCTAAATAAAATTAGAACTTTGATTAGAAGAAGAGAGAGTGAAAGCATAATTGGATAGAATGTAGGCAAGGAGAGTAAGCTTTTCTAATTTGTGAATTGGTAAATTGAAATGAATGAAAAGCCTCCTATTTCTAGGATTTTTTGAGTTTAGGGCAAAAATGTAATTTGAAAATTTATTTTTGAATTTAAAGGTCCGGATTGTAGATGAATTTTTGAATGGTCCGGATCTATTTGAATCACCCGGATTGGGTAAACAGTTTTTAGCCCAAGACTAAAGTTTCCTGCACATTTAAAACTTAGTCATCAGTATAGGCACAAGCATGTTTGCACGCCCACAACATTTACACACGGCACACCCACTTGCATGCACTCATGCATTCACACACACGGCACACATTCATATGCACACACATATATTTAGTACATAGCACACACAAATATATCATATATATATATATATAGTAGACTTATATATATACATGGCATGTGTCGACGTTGGTTAAAAAATCTGCGGGTCGGGTCACAACCTGGATCATTCATCTCTTCCTAAGTTATCTCTACCCTCACTCTTTTTATTTAGAAAAAAGATTTTGAAGGATTTTTTAGGAAAAAGGCCAACACGTATCATGTCGACGATTTTAACATTTTACAGAGTAGCCAGTTGGTAGATTTGAAAATGGTTGTACCAATTCAACCGAGTTTGTTTGAAAAAGCCCCAATTGCTGGACACTGTCGAAACTTGATCTTTAAAAACAAAGTTTTGAGCTCGGGGGCTTGGTTAAGTGTGGGGAAGGTGTGAGGCACCCCACGACTCTCGTGTAAACACGGTACCACATCTTCTTAATATTTTCTTTAAAACTAAAATGCGTGTGTGAATGCTGTTTGAAGATTGGGCCTATGTTAGTTTGATTGAAAGTAGTGCTTTGCTTCGTTGAACCTATATACGAAGGCTTTGAGTTGATTTGCAAAACGTCTTTGATTTGATTTGCAAAAGTGTTTGATTTGATTTGCAAAAGCTTTTCTTTTGATTGGATTGAAAATAATATTTTGAAAGCTGGTTATCAAACCCTTACGCTAACATAGGAATTGAAGCATGTTGATACTTCCATTTTTTATCTTTTCAGCCTTAAGACACAGTTTGAATGGTGATTGTCGGGCTGCGAAGCATCCTCGACCACAGAATATATACAAATGTCGGTCTCCTCATGGGCATGATAGCCATCGGAGGGACTCTAACACTACAAATCATATTTTCACTATGTTGAGACCTTAAATCTGAATAACCGTTTTAAGGTATGTTGTATGTACATTTTACAAAAATATTGGCAGGGTACATCTGTAAAGCAGAGTTTTTCCATCGTGGGAATCAGATTCTGATCGATTTGATCATGAATCCCACGATTCCTAGGCTCACATATAAGTAGCCAATAAACCTGCACAGTTCAAATTTTCACAAAAATAGATATATATCCCAAAATTTCTAGAACCGAGGATTCATTCAATAAATCCGGGTTCGCACAGCCGAAGCGTCTCGTTCCCACTAGATAGCGATCTAAGGGACGCGAGGTTGCTTTTATCACTTAAACTAGAAAGAAAGCTAGATTTAAGAAAAACTCAGCCATTCTAGCTTCCTGGTTCAGTCTGAACATGTTTTAAACCGTTTGAGAGCTAGAGTTGGCGAGATTTAAATAAATCTAGTTCGCCCGCAGATATATCAGTGCCAATTCATATCAAATGCATGTTTAAAGCAGCAGTTTAATAAAAGCGAGTAAAGCAATATATATACACAGTTATATATATAAAAGCTGTAAAGGGCGATGGGTTTTCACGTCGGTGCCCGGAATGGAATTGAAATATATATATATATATATATATATATATATATATATATATATATATATATATATATATATATTGACAGAAACATAGTCAACCAAGACTGGAAAGAGAACCCAGTGGTGGTGAAGGCTGCTTATATATGCATATTTATATATAAAAGCAGTAAAAAGGCCACATAATAATCCAGGCCGAACAGAAATATAAATGTACATAAAAGTAGTCAACTAGGGACTTGGAAGAGAAACCAGTAATGGTGAGGTGTGCAAAAATAGTATAAAGGCCACAGAATAATCTAGGCCGGACTGAAATATATAAATATATATATATATATATATATATATATATATATTGACAGAAATGTAGTTAACTAAGACTGGGAAGAGAACCCAGTGGTGGTGAAGGTTGCTTATATATGCATAAATATATATAAAAACAGTAAGCTACCTCGGATTTGACATTCGGGCTTGACAGAATTGAAAAGTTAGTATATATACAGTTGAATAAAAACCAAAAAAGCCAAACCCGGACTGGGTAGATAACCCAGTTCGACGAAGTTGCTTAAAACAAAGATGCTAGTGAATTGAAGCTGTTAGAGCTGACGGATCGTCAATCCGAGTTGTAAAAATGCCAGAAAACGAAGTTATGTACAAAAATATACTAAATTTTGACGAAAACGGCCACGGAACTAAGTTCCGGGAATTTTTAGAAAACAAAATTTGATATGCAAGTGAAAAATAGTGCAAAGAAGTAGTATTAACTTTCTGATCTTAGAAATACTTATAATGTACTGCTAAACGGGCTTTTTGCCAAATCGTAGGCTTTAAACGTCAGAATCTACTGGTTATTTTTTGATATGTGGTAGTATGTGGGTATATCTATGTGTTAGAGTGAAAAAATTTGGGTTTAGAAGAGGTAAAAAAGTCAAAAAATCAAACAGACAGAGATTCGCTGCGTTTCAGAATTCTTTGAAAATGAGGGGGGCACGTTTATTTATAGACCAGGGAGCCTCAGATCTACCTGCTACTATCGCAGGTAGAGGTGTGGCTCCCCTGGTGGGGGCCACATATACGGTTGAGTCATCTCAAAGTACGTGCACTCTCAGCAACGCGAGGTCGAAGTCAAAACTTTCTAACTTTTGATCGAAGCGCCCGTTTGAGGCGTTCTATACCTTTCCAGAAAGCCCTCGCCGAGAGTGACACAATGACATGGGATAAAACATTTTCTGGGTCCAGGAAGATGGGTTCATAACCAGGTCTTCGATTCCCCGTAGTTTGTCTGTTGAGCTATCTTGCGCTGTTTGCACTCGAGATCGTTATTATGGTTCATTCTGACCTTGGTGGCATCAATTTGGCTTGAGTTTGACCAAATCGGCTTAGGGTTCATAAAATAACCATTTTTCCCCTCCTGGGGTTGCCCTTAGTGTCGGCATGGCCTTTGGTTGACTTTCGGGAGTTGTTTCCAAGACTTGGATCGCAGTCGAGTCTATCTGTCCTCAGTGTAATCTCTGAGGTTAACTTGGTCATTCCAGGTTATCTTCTGCAGATGTTGTGGAGCTTCAGGTTTGTTCCCGAAGTTGACTTCACTTCCGGGGCTGAGACCGGGGCTGATCTGTACCTCCCGGGTTGAGATTGGAGCTGAGTTGACATCCCGAGACTGGTGTTCGAGGATGTGGTTATCCTGATATTTGGTGACCGAGGTTGATTTAAAAGGCCCAATATTGAGATCGGGATTGATCTGACGGTCCGATTGGAGATCGGAGTTGATTTGATGGCCTGATATTGAGTTCAGGGTTGATCTGACGGTCCGATTGGAGATTGGAGTTGATTTAATGGCCCGATATTGAGATCATGGTTGAGTTGACGGTCCGATTGGAGATTGGAGTTGATTTGATGGCCCGATATTGAGATCGTGATTGGGTTGATGATCCGATTGGAGATCGGAGTTGATTTGATGGCCCGATATTGAGATCGAGGTTAATCTGAAGGTTCGATTGGAGATCGGAGTTAATTTGATGACCCGATATTGAGATCGAGATTGAGTTAACGGTCCGATTGGAGATCGGAGTTGATTTGATGGTACCATTTTGCCTTCCTACAATGTTAGTAACATGGATAGGAAATTTCGAGTGTCTACAGATGCCCCTCTTTATCATGCTCATGCAATGTAATGGAATGAGTAGAATAAAGATTGCTTGACACTTGAAATGCAAAGATATCAATGATGCAATGCAATGAATGTTGAAATGTTTTCGCAGATCGCAGGTCGCATTCGCATCGCTAATCGCATCGCAAATTGTTTACCTTTATCGGTGTTGGTGTTGGGGCTGAGACCAGCAGTTTGATTTCCATCGGTGTTGTCGATGTTTGTTTGATGATGATACACTGAAATATTTTTTACATTTCTGCTGGGGATGTCAATACCAGGCTATCACGAACTATTTTCGTCACTTTCTGCTGGGGATGACGTCATTCATGATAGCCTAGGGTGGATGTTGTCAGACGATCACTGATGGTGGAACCACTGACGTGCTTGTCAGAGATGAGCAATCGCAGATTGTTCTTGTCTTGCTCTGCTGGGGATGACGTCCTCTAAGATAGCTTTATTGATTTAGCTGGGGATGATACCATTGATGCTACCTTGGTTTGAGATCAATGGCTTACTTGTCTGGCGGTATTCTTTGCAGTTTTGATTTCCCTTCAGCCGGTGCTGTTGCACATTTTAAAGGCTCATCTGTTGGGGATACTTATCGATTACCCAGTTTCCTAAAGGGATGCTTCCGATGCCTATCCAGATGATATTTTACATCGACATTTTATCACAAGCAATTGAATCACCAATTCTTCTTGGTGCTCCTCTTGAGGATGTGTATAACAGATTCCATCATCGAGGATGGACTATTATATGGTTTTCATCCCCAGATCACTTCAGATGCTTTGCGGAGGTTGCTCGGACGGCTAAGACGTCATTGGGGCTGAACCGCTGAATTGAACTCGGTCTGTACCCGGTACTTCGTTGGGGCTGAACCAACGGCTGAATTAGATTCAGTCTGTCACCGATACTTTGCTAGGGATGAACCAACGGCTGAATTGTATTTGGTCTGTACCCGATACTTCGTTGGGGTTGAACCAACGGCTGGACTGGATTTGGTCTGTACCCGAAACTTCGTTAGGGCTGAACCAAGGGCTGAATTAGATTCGGTCTGTACCCAATACTTCGCTGGGGCTGAACCAACGACTGAATTGGATTCGATCTGTACCCAAATCTCGCTGGGGCTGAACCAACTACTGAATTGGATCAGTCTGTACCCGATACTTCGCCGGGGCTGAACCAACGGCTGAACTGGATTCAATCTGTACCCGATACTTCGTTTGGGCTGAACCAACGACCGAATTGAATTTAGTTTGTTCCCGATACTTTGTTGGATTGAAGCCAACGGCTGAATTGAACTCAGTCTGTACCCAACGCTTTGTTAGATTGAAGCCAACGGCTGGATTAAACTCGGTCTGTACCTGATGCTTTGTTGGATTAAAGCCAACGGCTGGATTGAACTCGGTCAGTACCCGACACTTTGTTGGCCAACGACTGAATTGAACTCGGTCTGTACCCGACGCTTTGAAAGTGGCAGTTTTTAGCAGTTTTCCGCAGTTTTTCAGAAGTTTTGAGCAGTTTTTCATTGTTGATCCCCAAATATGATTTCGGGATGAATACCAAGGGTTTCCAGAGTGTCCCCCTTTTTGTCAGGATTACGCTGCTTAAACGCAGGATTTCAGGACAAACCGCTCAATCGTGTAGCGATTTTTCTTTAGATTTGACTTGGCAGCACATAGAAACTCTGTTTTAACCCGAACCGGACCGAGCCCGAGGGATTAGGACCCACCCTGGGGAGCCGCAGGTGGAGGTGTGGCAGCCACAAGTGGGCCGACTTCCACCTGGGCTTTATATTGGGCTGCGGGATTTCATTTGAAACATTTTCAGTTTTGAGTTTCAAAAGGATTTCGATCTTCTTTTTCAGATCTACGGAGCTTGGGCAGCTGTTTTCTGATTTCGTCAGTTCCTACGCGTTCAGCACAGCGTCGGTAATATTTTACATCCTTTTTTCTTAAGTTTTGACCGTTAAAAGCATGTAAACCACATAGGGGGCTTTTAGACACAATGTATGAAAAATGTATGCCTATACAATCTGTTAAAAATTTTCTGACTACATATGTATGCATATTTTACTGTAATGCATGTTTGGATGTAAGAAAATTCAGATTCTGAAACAGTCAATTTTTGCTCTTTTTGATCAGTTTACTCATCATTTTTTAGGCCTAGTGAACCTAGATTTTTAACTAAAAATGTCCATGGTAATTTGGCTACCATGTGAGGTTATTTTTGATTTTATTTCATAAATATGAATTGTTCTTGTTTTTGGGAAGGTGTGCTACTGAATGGCCATCTAGACATGCTTATGTGCATGCGGACAGTCCATTTTACAAAGGAGACTCTGGTGAAATTTTTTCAAAACCCGAGCATTTAATAAACATGCAATTTTGACTCTACTGGGGATTTTTGACTGACCCATGCATGTTTTTAGGTTTTATCTTTTGAAAAACATGCAGTTTTGACTTCACTGGTATTTTTGACTGACCCATGCATGTTTTAGGACTTAGAGATGCATAGAGTACTGATTTAACTTAATAAGCCACAAGTTTTAGGCTTACCACACCCTTTCTAAGGTGATTTAGAGACTTGGTCCAGGTGATGGATAGAGATAGACCCGGCAGTGCCAGCAGAGTCGTTTCAGGCGTCAGACGTAGGAGGGCTTCTAATGTTCCTCAGCCACGTCCGGCTCGACCGTCTCACAAATTGGCGGAGCCAGTGATTCGTCCAGCTCATGATGAACCGCCGATTGACAATGATGATGAGCAGGCTGCTTTTGCTGCTCCAACACCAGCTCAGGCTCCACGTGCGGAGGTTCCAGGCATTGTTGTGCCTACCCAGGAGCTACTGGGCGACTTGAGTCGCCATCCTTCGAGATATCTCCATGCCAATGAGGTGACTTGAAGTTTTTTTCTTCTTGGATTCTTTTTCTTTCTTTTGCCATTATCGGGGCACAGGTTTTTGACATGGGTTGGTTTTTGATGCAGGTTCCCAGGTTTACGCAGCCTCACGGGAACTGGTTCAACGTGCATTCCCTGTATCATACTTTGCATGAGGATTACAGGGATATTGTTGATGGCTGGGGGTTCCAGGCTTTCTTTTCTATTCTTCCCCGCCGTTGCCCCTAGGGGTATATGAGGGCTTTGTCTGAGCGCTGGTTCCACCAGACTCAGTCCCTTCATCTGTTGGACTGTGAGGTGATGATGACCCCTATGGATTGGAGGTTCATCATCGGTATTAATTTTGAGGGCGAGCTAGTGCCTGTGGTGGCTGAAATTACGCCCATCGTCGTTCGGTCCCTACTGGGAGTTCCTGCGACGGCGCTCAAAGGTCGGTCAGTCCGATCTGGTCCCTTGAGTATAGATGCCCAGAATGGGGCTTTGCTGGAGCCTCCACCTGCTGATCGGAGGGTTAGGGATCTCATTCTGAGGCGATTATTTCTGGTGATCATCAGGGGTTGTTTTGTAGCGGACAACTCATCTACTATGTCCTTCGCCCTGGTTAGCGCTACCCAGCATGTAGAGCACCTCAGTGATAATAGGGCCAGGGTTTTTCTTTGCACTGCCCCCTTTTTCCTTTTTGATGCGAGGAATTTGAATCTGATCCTTATCTTTGCTATCTGGGATCTTATCATTCATACCCTCGTAGTTTATGATGACCCGCATGTTAGCGAATGGGTCTCGTCCTTCGTATAGGATCTTTTCTTTTCCCTTTTTGCTATCTGCCTCATTCTTGAGGGCTTTTCTTTCCTTGACAGGTATGATCGGAGGAAACGGCATTGTTGATACCACAGTAGGGATCTTCCTCATTGGTTTTACCCATCCAGAATTAGTAAGATTTGGCAAAAGTATGGTGGAAGCATGAGCCTTGGGATGCTTATGCGGGTTCTTGTAATTTGCCCTGGATGAATATCCCAATCCTGCTCTACCAGTCTGACTTGAGATTTGTATCAGGCTCTTGATACCTTGCTGATTCTTTCATAACCCTTCTCCAGGTTGGAAACCCAGAGATACCATTTCTTGGCCCACTGTCATTACTTCGGTGGAGACCTTAGGCTTCAGGGCTGGTGCTCCGATAGGTAGATACTGCGTATCGCTCACCTCCAGAGCTTAAAAACTTGTAGGTTCAATCCTTACATCCAGGCTGATCATTGGCATGTCTCCCTGTATGCCGACAGGGTATTCTGGTTCAGCATTGGCCGTGATGAGGTTGCCGTTGATAATGTATTTGAGCTGTTGATGGAGGGTGGATGGCACTGCCCCTACCATGTGAATGCATGGCCTTCCCAGCAACAGGTTATATCCAGTGGCGATATTGAGCACCTGAAAGGATACGTAGAAAGTGTGTAGGCCAATCTCCAAGGGTAGCTTTATTTCACCCATAGCTTGGCATTGCGATCCATTGAAAGCTCCGATGACCATACGGCTGGTTTTGATCTGATTTGGGTTGATCTTCATTCTTTCCAAGGTATCGTAGGGATAGATGTTAAGGGATGATCCTCCGTCGATGAGTACCCCTCTGATCACATACCTGGAAGACATCACAGCTATGTGCAGGGACTTATGATGGCCTGTCCCTTTGCAAGGATATCATCGTCAGTGAAATAAATCACATTGCTGTTGAAAATGTGTTCCACCACATAACTGAATTTCTCAGCATCTACGGTATGTGGCAGATGGGCTTCTTCTAGAACTTTCACTAGAATGTTGCGATGGTCCACTGAGGATAAGACCAAGTCTAGGATGGACATTTGCTTGGGCACATCCTTCAAGCTCTACACTACCTTGATCTCATTGTGTACCATCTTTTTAAGGAACTCTTCAATTTTCTCATCATCCACCTTTGCTTTGGCTTTGATGACTGGTTTGATCACCCGCTGAGGCAGGTATATTGTCCTTTGGTACAACGGTAACGTTGTTAGAGGTGGACCCTTCATCGTTCCCATAGTTCTATGGGGTCCGCTTCAGACTAATAATTATATACTGGGGTCTGAAAGGCAATATCAAAGGCTCGGGTGCGGCCACCTTCACAGGATTTTGTATTTCTTAGACCCCTTTTCCTGGCCTTACTAAGGGTTTGAGGGTTGACTCCTCATGACCGCGACTTTGTGTCCACGGAGGACATGGAGTAGGTTAACCACCTGAGCGTAGATGTTTTGGATCTTATTGGAAAGCTATTGTAGCTATATCTTTTGATTGGCCACTATTTTGGCTGTTTGGGGGCTGTGCCCCATTTGGATAGACCACTGTTAGTAGCTGGGTGGTGGTGCCCCAGATTCCTGTACTTTTTATTTTGTTTTATATTTATCAGACAGGAATGATGCTTGCAGTAGATAGTTTATTGTAGATATACATGATATTTCATATCTATTGCATCATATTTTATATTTGTCATCATGCATGTATTATGTCATGTGTATGCATTTAGACAGATGAGTTCAGATTTGACCCCTGGATGGTCTTGTGATACGGTGATACAGATGTCGTCACAGATATCCGCATCGAGCATTTACCACCATCCGTTGTAGCATTGTCCTTGAGGTCGTGGTATGATAGCCTGCCCTTCCCAGCCAGAGGGACAGTGGATCAGATGTTAGGGCATTCGTTGGCCCTCGTAGGCTTTCAAGTGCCATACGGGTTCATAGATGGCATCTTATCCTGTTGGATACCCGATAGACAGGTCTTTCGCTTTGGGCATCATGAGCTGACTCCGACCCTTGAGGTCGAGAAGTTGATTTCCCCTTATCAGGTCACCATTTTCAATCATGTCTTGAATTAGGTTACGAAGCGCCCAGCAATCCTCAGTATCATAGCCGGGTGAATTGGAGTGGTACTGACATATTTGATCAGGTTTAAATTTTTTGGCTCGAGGGTTCAATGGTGGTAACAAGTCTGCAACCATTCCCTCGTTGATTAACATCTGGAGGATTTCTTTCATTGACTGGTTTAGGTTGGTGAAGTTCCTTTGAAATAGAAATTTTCCACTAGTTTGGACTCTTGCTTCTTCAACCCCTTTGTCAGTCCAGGATTCATGCTCTTGAGACCGATTATGATCCCTCATGGGATTGATAATAGGTGTGGGAGGACGATCGATATCAGACCGGTTGGCCCGTTTGATCATTTTCCTGGTAATCTGATGCTGGTAGACGACCAGTTATGCTACTTGTTCGATTCGTTCCATGATAGAGTTTATTTCTTGCTCTATCAGGAACCTTCTTTGTAAAACTTCCCAACTGTCTGGGGTGCTATTGATGGATGGAGTTGATTCTCCCACATAACGGAGGTACTTGGATCCTTCTCCATTTGTGGTGCTGATCATATTGACATTCTCCTCTTTATGCTATGGTAGAGGATTGTCCTGTACACGGGGTTGCTTAGGCTTTGTGACCACAATTTCTCCGTTGTCGATTAAATCTTAGATCTTGTGCTTGAGAGACCAACAATCTTGTGTGTCATGTCCTGGAGATCCAGAGTGGTAAGCACACTTCTTTCTTGAGTTAAAATTTCGTCCACCAGTGTTGGTGGGTGGAAGGAGTTGGACAATCTTCTTCTGAGCTGTCAGAAGCCTGAACACGTTCTCGAGTGAATCCCCTAGAGGGGTGAAAGTTCTTCTACTCCTGACCTCCATATTCTTCTGGAACGGAGGGTTTGAAGGCTGTGTTGGAGCTTGAAAAGGGGTATAATTCCTCTTTTGAATGGGCATACTTTTTGACTCACCCCTTGTATTCTGTCCTTGCAATACTAAGGACACTTCTTCATCTTTCTTTTTGTGTACCCTCCGTGGATTACTTCCGTAATTTCCGGACTGGATATGTTCAGCGACAGCTTCGAGGGCGGTCAGATCTTTTATCTTCCCGGACTTGAGCCCCATTTCTACCATTTCGTCTTGTTTGATAATTTTAGAGAATGGTTTTCCTATGCCTGCTAGGACCCTCTCATAATATGGCGCTTGTTGGATGTCGATGAAATTCATGACTATCTCAGACTCATTCATGGCTGGGGTGACTTATGCTGCAACCCGTCTCCATTGTTGGGCATACTCTCTGAATGATTCAGTATTCTTTTTCTTGATTTTGGTTATCTGGTATCTGTCTGGAGCCAGCTGAGATTTGAAGCTGTACCGACTGAGGAAGGCATGGGCCAGCTCTTCCCAGCTGTGAATCCTAGAATTGTCTAGGTGGGCATACCAGGCTCTGGCCTCTCCAGTTAGACTCTTTTAAAATAACTGCATCCGAAGTTTCTCGTCCTCTGCATAGGATCCTAATTCTCCGATGAATACTTTCAGATGTGTATAAGGATCTCCCAATCCATCATTTTTCTCGAAATCAGGAGTTTTAAATTTCTCGGGATAACGAGCTCCGGGGAAAATACAGAGGTCGGAGTAATTAACACTACCGAATGCCCCAGTCCCTTTGATAGACCGGAGAGTTTCTTCCATTTATTGTACTTTCTTGAGAAGGTCACCAGCTTCCTGTTCTTTGCTGAGGGTGGTGATTTCAGGGGTTTTGTTGGTTGGGTCCTGGTTTTGTGGTCCAGGAATATGAGTTTCGGCCTTTTCGGTCTCTTGACTACCATTACCACCAGGTGCTTCTAGTTCTGTATGAGTTTGGGCTTGCTTTCCTTTAAGAGCCTTGCTTTGTTCTCTTAGAAAACCGACTAGTTCAGCTATCTGATTTCTCAGTCCTTCGAACTCTTCCCTAGACACAGGGGTAGATTCTGGTTGAGCACTCGAAGTCATGTCCGTGGATGGACATAGTACTTTCTTAGACTTAGATCTAGTGACAGGACCAATTTTTCACCTACACCAAAACGTAGGCTTGTCAATTTCCTGAGATAGGTAGGGATAGGATGCATGATGTGGTTTTTAATTTTATCCTGCAAAATAGAGGTTAGTTGTTTTGATGACAGAATGACAAGACGTATTTACTGGAATTAAAAACAGACATTGAATTGAAAGAGGAAGGCATGAAGAAGCTTCCCGTCGGATTTGGTTAATCAGAGGCTGACCTATCTTAGGTTACTCTTGCGCGGCTTTTTGGCATGAAGGTCCCTAGATCATCGCAATCTACTAGAGGGGAAATTAATCCGATCTTTCAACTGGAGCGAATCTGGGTAGTGCATTTTCATGAGCCCCAGAGACTTAGCCGATCCCCAGAGACATTACTTATCACCGACGCGTTTTGACTCCTTGTTAAAGGAACACAACATGCATTCACATACATCATCCTCACCGTATGCATATGATGACAGTTGGTGCGAAGCACTAATATGAGTGCGAAGCACTAAAAAACAGGAAAACATTTATTCACATTCATTCAATATAAAGACGCAACATTCACGCATTCATTCAATATGGAGACACAGAATTCACGCATTTATAGTTTTGAAAGGGAAATATTTGAAAAGAGTTGAAAGCGGCCTAAGCCCTCTACTGTCCTCAGTAGAGTCGCCACCTGTCGACGTTGGTTAAAAAATTCACAGATCGGGTCATAACCCGGATCTTTCATCTCTTCATAAGTTATCTCTACCTTCACTCTTTTTATTTAGAAAAAAGGTTTTGAAGGATTTTTTAGGAAAAAGGCCAACATGTATCATGTCGACGATTTGAAAATTTTACAGAGTCGCCAGTTGGTAGATTTAAAAATAGTTGTACTTGATAGTAGTGTGCATACATGTCAATCATGTATGATGATAAAGTACATACTTTGTAAATAATCTTATTTATTTATTAAAGGCATTTAATTATCTACATGGAGCTGTTTTTATAATATGTAAATAACCCATAGTTTTAAGCAATGCTTTTAGAATCATGATGTTGATCATGCTAATGAGATCTAAATTCTTAGAAAGCTTTAAAACTAAAATAGTTCCCAATCGTGGGATTACTAAAAAGGGGATTAGTAAATCCGGATAGATTGGTACATATGTTGCTTGCTCATTGGATGAGGATGATTGATCTCATGATCATTTGTGTGGAGACACTAAAGCAAGTATGTAGGTGCTTATTGGAGAATAAGTTCACTGAACGTGACTCGCTATGGAATACCTAATGGAGTTTTACTCGCCTGTCAATAGGAATTCCTAATGTGAAAGTAGTACAAGTGATCCTTGGACTTGAGATCATCATAGTATCTTGTATGTAACAAATTATACTTTGACTTATTCCTTAAGACCTGTTAAGGCATATATAGAGTATGCTTGGGTATAATGAGTTACATATGGAGATAATGAATGATCAATAAAGAATCTACCACCTCTAGTAAAAGAGGAGATATCTCCTATGTGATTCGTTAAATGACAACCCAGGAATCCTTGGCCAAGGTGGAATGAAATTAGAAAGAGGTTTCTAATTTGTATTAATCGGAGTTGTGCATTTTCTAATCGAAATACATATAATTAAATAAAATAAGACTTGACAGTAAATTCATGTCTTATATTTAATTGGGACATTGTATGGTGGAAGGATTGAATTGTATGGTAACTATTTACTCACAGGTTCTTTTATGATTAATGTTGAAATCTATATTATATGGAAAGTCGTTGATCACTAGGGAGACTTATCCCTATTGTAGAATAAATATTATTTATTTAAATAGATTATTAGTTTAATTTATTTATTTAAATAAGATTAGAATTGTTCTAATTGATTTATTCACAACCGGTTTAATATAGAGAACCTAAAGGGTCACACCATAGAAGGAAGAATAATTATTTAAGAAGGTAATGGCATAATCGTAATAATGTATTAAGTGTAATTAATTTAATCTATGGTGATAGAATAAATTAAATATCTTAATGTTTATTATTTAATATTTTGGAAATATTAAATATAAATTAATAAGAGGAGTCTTATTAATATTATTACAATTATTATTATTTTAATTTTTAAAGGAGTTTAGTAATTAATTTAATATTAGTACTCTCATTTATTCCTAATAAGATTAGGAGACAAATTAATTAAATGAATTTAATTAATTATTCCCCATGTGGTGGGAAGCCTAAATTAATTAAAGGAGTTTAATTAATTAAAAGAAATCCCATGTCTAATAGGATTAGAAGGGTTGACCAATATCTATATAAGAGGAGTCTTATAATAGATATCAGTTGAGGCAATTTCAATTGTTGGAGAGTACTCCTTTTCTATAGAGGATAAAAAACTAAGGTTTAGCCAAACACCCTCCTTCTTGATAATTCATCTTCCTTGGTAGATCACCTCTAGAGGCCAAACACTTGTGTGGCTAACGTTGATCAAAGGAAGGAATCTAACCCGAAAATTCAAGGAGATCAAGAAGAACAAGGAGTTGAACTAGTACCTGTGGAAGCTTCGTTCTACAAGGGTATGATTCAATAACTTCTTATTTATCGTTTTAAATTAATAATTTGCATAAAGGATGATCCGGGTAATGGTTTTGTAGAAATTTTTTTAAACTCTGATATACCATGCTTCCGCTAATTTTTGCAATTTGATTGCGTCACAATTTCTTACAAACCCAACAGTGGCATCAGAGCCAAACCTTTATGCAATTATTAATTTATTTTTGATTTCATATACATATGGGTATGTATTTAAAATAATTTATTGGGCATAATTTTATTGTATAAAATTATTATTTTTTTTAAAAAGATGATGTTTTTTTTTGGGACGAATCACAATTTTTTTTTTTTGGGTGCTAATCTTGAATTCTGCAAAGAAAAGGTGTTGTCTCTTTCTTACTCCAAAAAGAAGGTGACCCTTCAGGAAATGACTCTTTTAATAAACCTGCAGGACTCTTTTAATAAAAGAAGGTGACTTCTTTTTAAAAAATAAATGTGAATTTATATTATATATATATATATATATATATATATATATATATATAACCTGATTCGTTATATAAATATATATAATATATACGGTAATATCAAATATATATATATGATATATTTATATATTATATTCTAAATAATTTTATAATTAAAATAAAGAGTTTATTTTAATCTTGAAATTGAATTTCATGCAATTTAAAATTGCCCATTAAATGATATTCATATATATATGGAATATTTTAATTCATGAGATGAATATTTATTTATTGATATATATGGTGATATGTATGGTAATAAATGGGGATTGATTATGGACTATTTGACCAATGTGATTGGATTTTATTTTAGTTGAATGCTTGAATGAATGGATTTTATTAAATGGGGTCTGTGTACCTCGCCTTCTCTAATTTTTTTTTTCTTGATGTAAAATTCTATCTCCCTCCTATGTACTTCCCCTTGACTGCTGATCAAGGTTTCTATTTAAATTAAATAGTTTAATGTAATAGAAATAGTTAGAATTATCTTGAAGAAATTGGAGACCAAGGAGCAAGGAGCGCGTGAAGACCCGTTTGTATGGAGCCCGTGTTTAAATATAATAGTTATATTTAAATTTAAATTCTTGCACTCCTAAGTTTGACCTTTTGGTTCACTTGGTGGCTCTAGTGAACCAAACTAGAATAAAAGTCCATAATCAATCCGGGTAAAATATAGTATTCTATATTGCATGCTAAATATTATATATATTATATTTTATGCAAACATGCTTCACATGTTTAATAAAATGACGCGTATTTTATATATATATGTGTGTATGCGCGCTAAACAAGATGAGACAAATAATAACAAACCCTCAAAGAAATAATATTAAGTCCGAAGCGTTCAAATGATATTTGGAATATCGAACGTCGCCTTCTAGCATGATAAATTAATAGAGTATTAAATATTTAATATGAGCTTGTTGTGCTATCCACAAGGCGAGTATTGCATATTTAAGATGTTAATTAATCACATTTGATGCTTATCAAGAAAATTAAACGATCTAGTCTTGTTGTGCTATCCACAAGGACGAACATTTTTCTTTTTTAAATTTATGGAAGTGCTAGGCTGTACTTAACTTAAATTATTTTAGTTCGGATGTGCACACACTTGACCATTATGATTTAAGAGGCAAAATAAAAGGAGTTATATAGTGATGTAATTGACAAGAGTTGTCTACCTATTTATTTGTATATCGCTTGTTGTGCTATCCACAAGGTTATATACATTTGAAATGGGATCCTTATTCTCACTAGCAAATCTTTAATTAGGTGTTGCCGAACTATATAAGTGAGGGTAATATAGTTTGATAAAAATAGTGGGAGATACCAATTTAAAATAAAAACCTAAATTTATTTTGGTATGCAAAATTAATAAAATGAATGTTTGCTAAAATGTTGTTTTTCACATGCAGAATTTTAAAAATGTCAAAATCACTAATTTCACTGCGAAGCATACTTGATGCTAATAAGCTTACCGGGCCGAATTATACGGACTGACTAAGAAATTTGAGAATAGTTCTCACTGCTGAAAAGATTTCTTATGTCCTAAACTCACCTGTCCCTGGAACTGTTCCAGAAACAGCCTCTGAGGAAGAGATTGCCACCATTGTAAAGTGGCAAGATGATGCATCTGTGGCTCAATGCATCATGCTCGCATCCATGAATAACGAGCTTCAGCGTCAGCACGAAAACATGGATGCTCCTACTATGTTGATTCACCTCAAGGAGTTGTATAGTGAACAAAGTATGACTGCTAGATATGAGATATCTAAGGAGCTCTTCCGATTTCGGATGACCAAGGGCAAAGTGAACATAAAGGAACAAAAGAAATCTGATCCAGCTAGCAAAGGAATGTGCTTCCATTGCAACGAGCCGGGTCATTGGAAGAGGAACTGGAAGAAGTTTCTGGCAAAGAAGAAGCTTGGAGAAGCTTCGACTTCCAATCAAGTTTTGTTCATGATTGAAATTAATTTTTCAGAAAATCAAAATTCTACTTGGGTATTGGATACCGGTTGTGGTTCTCACATATGGAATAATGTGAAGAGACTGGTCAGAAGTAGAAAGCTGAACAATGATGAGGTGATCCTACGAGTGGGGAATGGAGCAAAGGTTGCTGCATTAGCTGTAGGAACTTATTATTTAGCAATGCCTTCGGGCAAATCCATTTCTCTTAATAATTGTTATTATGTTCCGAATATTATTAAAAACATTATTTCAATTTTTGTATTGGATATGGAAGGATTTAACGTTGTTATAAAGAACAATAGTTGTTCTATTTATAAAGACGATGTTTTATATGGTGTTGGAAATTTGCGAAATGGACTTTATACACTTGACTTACAAGAAAATATTTTTCAAATTGAACAAACTAAGAAATGAAAAAGAGATGATATTAATTATCCTACATGTGGCACTGTAGACTCGGTCATATCAATGAAACAAGATTATCCAAGTTGCATAAAGATGGGCTCCTTGAGTTATCTGATTATGAATCATATCCAACTTGTGAATCTTGTCTCATGGGTAAAATGACTAAATCTCCTTTTAGTGGAAAAAGGAGAAAGAGGTACAGAGTTGTTGGCATTGATTCACACACACGTTTGTGGACCTATGACAACAAGTGCACGAGGTGGGTATTCTTATTTTATTATTTTCACTGATGATCACTCAAGATTTAGATATGTGTATTTAATGAAATACAAGTTAGAATCATTTGAAAAGTTCAAAGAGTTCAGAAGTGAAGTAGAGAAACAAACGGGCAAGAGTATAAAGATACTTCGATCAGATCGAGGTGGAGAATACTTAAGCGGTGAGTTTCTCAATTGTCTCAAAGAAAATGGTATAATCTCACAATGGACTCCTCCAGGTACACCACAGTTAAATGGAGTATCTGAAAGGAGAAATCGAACACTGTTGGACATGGTTCGATCTATGATGAGTTTTACCGACCTTCCAATTTCCTTCTGGGGATATGCCCTAGAAACGGCTGCATACTTACTTAACAAGGTACCTACCAAATCCGCCCCAAAGACTCCATATGAGATGTGGAAGGGGAGGAAACCAAATTTTAAGCATGTTAAGACTTGGGGTTGTCCAGCTTATGTCAAAAAGTTTGAAAATGATAAGCTACAGACTAAATCCGGTAAGTGTAGATTTGTGGGATACCCTAAAGAAACTTTAGGGTATTATTTCTATCATCCAACTGATCAAAAGGTGTTTGTTGCGAAACATGCTGCCTTCTTGGAAAAGGAGTTTATCCATGAAGGGGTCAGTGGGAGTAAGATATATCTTGAAGAAGTTCAAGAACCACAAATTACCACAGATCAAAGTCAGGTACCTGACAAAGTAGAAGAACCTACTATACCACACCCTGTTCGTAAATCTGGAAGAGTACCGAAGATACCTGAGAGGTATGGATTCGTTATAGAGAATGACGATGAGGTACACATCATGAATGATGATGATCCATTAAATTACGAACATGCTATGAGTAATAAAGACTCAGGAAAATGGCTTGAAGCCATGAAATCCGAAATAGACTCCATGTATGAAAACAAAGTATGGACGTTGGTTTCACCACCTGAAGGCATTAAGCCTATTGGGTGTAAATGGGTCTTTAAAAGAAAGACTGGAGCGGACGGTAAGGTAGAGACCAATAAGGCCCGACTGGTTGCAAAAGGTTTCAAACAAAGACAAGGAGTTGACTATGATGAAACCTTTTCGCCAGTAGCTATGCTCAAGTCCATTCGGATTTTGCTTGCGATTGCAGCTTATAACGACTATGAGATCTGGCAGATGGACGTGAAAACGGCCTTCCACAATGGGAAACTTGAGGAGGATGTGTATATGACACAACCAGAGGGATTTGTTTCAAAGGTTGGAATAAATCAAGTCTGTAAGCTGCAACGATCCATTTATGGATTGAAGCAAGCTTCTCGTAGATGGAACATTCGTTTTGATGAGACAATCAAAGAGTTTGATTTTGTCAAAAACGACGATGAACCATGTGTGTACAAGAAGGTTAGTGGGAGCGCAGTTTCATTCCTTGTATTATATGTTGATGATATATTACTGATAGGGAATGACATTCCTATGCTACAATCGATTAAAATCTGGTTATCTAAACACTTCTCCATGAAGGACTTGGGAGAAGCATCCTATATTTTGGGGATAAATATCTATAGAGATAGATCTAAAAGGATGCTTGGTTTATCCCAAGGACGTACATTGATGCGATGCTAAAGAGGTTTAGCATGGAAGATTCCAAAAGAGGTTTCATGCCGATGAGCCATGGAATACATCTCTCCAAGAAACAGGCCCCAAAGACACCTGAGGAGAGAGATCGTATGAGTAAGATCCCTTATGCTTCTGCAATAGGATCTATCATGTACGGTATGATATGTACTAGACCGAATGTTGCTCATGCACTTAGTGTAACGAGCAGATACCAGTCAAATCCTGGAGAAGAGCACTGGAAGGCAGTGAAGAATATCCTAAAATACTTGAGAAGGACTAAAGATATTTTTCTTGTCTACGGTGGGTCTGAATTAAAACTCGAGGGATTCACAGACTCAAGTTTTCAAACAGACCAAGATAACAGTAAATCTATTTCGGGGTATGTGTTTACCTTGAACGGAGGCGCAGTGAGTTGGAAGAGTTCCAAGCAGCAAATAGTTGCTGATTCAGTGACAGAGGCAAAGTATATAGCTGCAAGTGAAGCTGCAAATGAAGCTGTTTGGATGAAGAAGTTCATAACTGAACTTGGTGTGGTTCCTAGAATTGGAGAAGCAGTTCCCGTTTACTGTGACAACACAGGAACAGTTGCACAGGCTAAGGAACCCAGGTCTCATCAGAAATCTAAACACATATTGCGGCGATTTCACTTGATCATGGAGATCATTGAAAGAGGAGACGTCACCTTGGAGCGTGTAGACTCTCAAGACAACATTGCAGATCCATATACTAAAGTTTTAACACAACAGCAGTTTGATCATCACTTAGAGAAGATGGGTATGAGATACCATGGCGATTGGCTTTAGTGCAAGTGGGAGATTGATAGTAGTGTGCATACAAGCCAATCATGTATGATGATAAAGCACATACTTTGTAAACAATCTTATTTATTTATTAAAGGCATTTAATTATCTACATGGTGCTGTTTTTATAATATGTAAATAACCCATAGTTTTAAGCAATGCTTTTAGAATCATGATGTTGATCATGCTAATGAGATCTAAATTCTTAGAAAGCTTTAAAACTAAAATAGTTCCCAATCGTGGGATTACTAAAAAGGGGATTAGTAAATCCTGATAGATTGGTACATATGTTGCTTGCTCATTGGATGAGGATGATTGATCTCATGATCATTTGTGTGGAGACACTAAAGCAAGTATGTAGGTGCTTATTGGAGAATAAGTTCACTGAACGTGACTCGCTATGGAATACCTAATGGAGTTTTACTCGCCTGTCAATAGGAATTCCTAATGTGAAAGTAGTACAAGTGATCCTTGGACTTGAGATCATCATAGTATCTTGTATGTAACAAATTATACTTTGACTTATTCCTTAAGACCTTTTAAGTCATATATAGGGTATGCTTGGGTATAATGAGTTACATATGGAGATAATGAATGATCAATAAAGAATCTACCACCTCTAGTAAAAGAGGAGATATCTCCTATGTGATTCGTTAAATGACAACCCAGGAATCCTTGGCCAAGGTGGAATGAAATTAGAAAGAGGTTTCTAATTTGCATTAATCGGAGTTGTGCATTTTCTAATCGAAATACATATAATTAAATAAAATAAGACTTGACAGTAAATTCATGTCTTATATTTAATTGGGACATTGTATGGTGGAAGGATTGAATTGTATGGTAACTATTTACTCACAGGTTCTTTTATGATTAATGTTGAAATCTATATTATCTGGAAAGTCGTTGATCGCTAGGGAGGCTTATCCCTATTGTAGAATAAATATTATTTATTTAAATAGATTATTAGTTTAATTTATTTATTTAAATAAGATTAGAATTGTTCTAATTGATTTATTCATAATCGGTTTAATATAGAGAACCTAAAGGGTCACACCATAGAAGGAAGAATAATTATTTAAGAAGGTAATGGTATAATCGTAATAATGTATTAAGTGTAATTAATTTAATCTATGGTGATAGAATAAATTAAATATCTTAATGTTTATTATTTAATATTTTGGAAATATTAAATATAAATTAATAAGAGGAGTTTTATTAATATTATTACAATTATTATTATTTTAATTTTTAAAGGAGTTTAGTAATTAATTTAATATTAGTACTCTCATTTATTCCTAATAAGATTAGGAGACAAATTAATTAAATGAATTTAATTAATTATTCCCCATGTGGTGGGAAGCCTAAATTAATTAAAGGAGTTTAATTAATTAAAAGAAATCCCATGTCTAATAGGATTAGAAGGGTTGACCAATATCTATATAAGAGGAGTCTTATAATAGATATCAGTTGAGGCAATTCCAATTGTTGGAGAGTACTCCTTTTCTATAGAGGATAGAAAACTAAGGTTTAGCCAAACACCCTCCTTCTTGATAATTCATCTTCCTTGGTAGATCACCTCTAGAGGCCAAACACTTGGGTGGCTAACGTTGATCAAAGGAAGGAATCTAACCCGAAAATTCAAGGAGATCAAGAAGAACAAGGAGTTGAACTAGTACCTGTGGAAGCTTCGTTCTACAAGGGTATGATTTCATAACTTCTTATTTATCGTTTTAAATTAATAATTTGCATAAAGGATGATCCGGCTAATGGTTTTGTAGAAATTTTTTTAAACTCTGATATACCATGCTTCCGCTAATTTTTGCAATTTGATTACGTCACGATTTCGTACAAACCCAACAGTACCAATTCAACCGAGTTTGTTTGAAAGAGGCCCAATTGCTGGACACTGTCGAAACTTAATCTTTGAAACCGAAATTTTGAGCTCGGGGGCTTGGTTAAGTGTGGGGAAGGTGTGAGGCACCCCACGACTCCCATGTAAACACAGTACCACATCTTTTTAATATTTTTCTTAAAACTGAAATGCGTGTGTGAATGCTGTTTGAAGATTGGGCCTATGTTTGATTGATTGAAAGTAGTGCTTTGCTTCGTTGAACCTATATATGAAGGGTTTGACTTGATTTGCAAAAAGTCTTTGATTTGATTTGCAAAAATGTTTGATTTGATTTTCAAAAGCTTTTCTTTTGATTGTATTGAAAATGATGTTTTGAAAGCTGGTTATCAAACCCGTACACTAACATAGGAATTGAAGCCTGTTGATACTTCCATTTTTTATCTTTTCAGCCTTGAGGCACAGTTTGAATGGTGATTGTCGGGCTGCAAAGCATCCTCGACCACAGAATATATACAAATGTCGGTCTCCTCATGGGCATGATAGCCATCGGAGGGACTCTGACACTACAAATCATATTTTCACTATGTTGAGATATTAAATTTGGATAACTGTTTTAAGGTATGTTGTATGTACATTTTATAGAAAAATTGGCAGGGTACATCTGTAAAGCGGAGTTTGTCCATCGTGGGAATCTGATTCTGATCGATTTGATCATGAATCCCACGATTCCTAGGCTCTAATATGAGTAGCCAATAAACCTGCACAGTTCAAATTTGCACAGAAATAGATATATATCCCAAAATTGCCAGAACCGAGGATTCATTAAGTAAATTCGGGTTCGGACGGCCGAAGCGTCTCTTTCCCACTAGATAGCGATCTAAGGAACGCGATGTTGCTTTTATAACTGAAACTAGAAAGAAAGCTAGATTTAAGGAAATCTCAGCCATTCTAGCTTCCCGATTCAGTCTGGACATGTTTTGAACCGTTTGAAAGCTAGAGTTGGCAAGATTTAAATAAATCTAGTCTGCCCACAGATATGTCAGTGCCAATTCATATTAAATGAATGTTTAAAGCAACAGTTTAATAAAAGCGAGTAAAGCAATATATATACACAATTATATATATAAATGTTGTAAAGGGCGATGTGTTTTCACGCCGGTACCCGGACTAGAATTGAAATATATATATATATATATATATATATATATATATATATATTGACAGAAACATAGTTAACCAAGACTTGGAAGAGAACCAAGTGGTGGTGAAGGCTACTTATATATGCATATTTATATATAAAAGCAATAAAAAGGCCACAGAATAATCCAGGCCGAACAGAAATGTAAATGTACATAAAAGTATTCAACTAGGGACTGGGAAGAGATTCCAGTAATGGTGAGGTGTGCAAAAACAATATAAAGGCCACAGAATAATCCAGGCCGGACTGATATATATATATATATATATATATATATATATATATATATATTGACAGAAATGTAGTCAACCAAGACTGGGAAGAGAATCCAGTGGTGGTGAAGGTTACTTATATATGCATAAATATATATAAAAACAGTAAATTACCTCGAATTTGACATCCGGGCTTGACAGAATTGAAAAGTTAGTATATATACAGTTGAATAAAAACAAAAAAAGCCAAACCCGGACTGGGTAGATAACCCAGTCCGACGAAGTTGCGTAAAATGAAGATGCTAGTGCACTGAAGCTGTTAGAGCTGACGGATCGTCAATCCGAGTTGTAGAAATGCCAGAAAACGAAGTTATGTACAAAAATATACTAAATTTTGACGAAAACGGCCACAGGACTAAGTTCCGGGAATTTTTAGAAAACGAAATTTGATATGCAAGTGAAAAATAGTGCAAAAAAGTAGTATTAACTTTCTGATCGTAGAAATACTTACAATGTACTGCTAAACAGGCTTTTTACCAAATCGTAGGCTCTAAACGTCAGAATCTACTGGTTATTTTTTGATATGTGGTAGTATGTGGGTATATCTACGTGTTAGAGTGAAAAAATTTGGGTTTAGAAGAGGTGAAATTGTTAGAAAATCAAACAGGCAGAGATTCGCTGCGTTTTAGAATTCTTTGAAAATGAGAGGGGCACGTTTATTTATAGACCAGGGAGCCTCAGATCTACCTGCTACTGCCGCAAGTAGAGGTGCGGCTCCCCTGGTGGGGGCCACGTGTACGATTGAGTCGTTTCGAAGTACGTGCACTCTCAGCAACGCGAGGTCGAAATCAAAACTTTCTAACTTTTGATCAGAGCACCTGTTTGAGGCGTTCTATACCTTTCTAGAAAGCCCTCGCCGAGAGTGTCACAATGACATGGGATAAAAAAAATTTTGGGTCCAGGAAGACGGGTTCATAGCCAGGTCTTCGATTCCCCGTAGTTTGTCCGTTGAGCTGTCTTGCGCTGTTTGCACTCGAGATCGTTATTATGGTTCATTCTGACCTTGGTGGCATCAATTTGGCTTGAGTTTGACCAAATCGGCTTAGGGTTGGTAAAATAATTATTTTGCCCCTCCTGGGGTTGCCCTTAGTGTCGGCGTGGCCTTTGGTTGACTTCCGGGAGTTGTTTCCAAGACTTGGATCGCAGTCGAGTCTATCTGTCCTCAGTGTAATCTCTGAGGTTAACTTGGTCATTCCAGGTTATCTTCTGGAGATGTTTTGGAGCTTCAAGTTTGTTTCTAAAGTTTACTTGACTTCCCGGGCTGAGACCGGGGCTGATCTGTACCTCCGGGGTTGTGATCGGAGCTGAGTTGACATCCCGAGACTAGTGTTCGAGGCTGTGGTTGTCCCGATATTTGGTGATCGAAGTTTATTTAAAAGGCCCGATATTGAGATCAGGGTTGATATAACAGTCCGATTGGAGATCGAAGTTGATTTGATGGCCCGATATTGAGATCGGGGTTAATCTAACGTTCTGATTGGAGATCGGAGTTGATTTGATAGCCCGATATTGAGATCGGGGTTGATCTGACGGTCCGATTGGAGATCGGAGTTGATTTAATGGCCCGATATTGAGATCGGGGTTGATCTGACGGACCGATTGAAGATCGGAATTGATTTGATGGCCCGATATTGAGATCGGGGTTGATCTGACGGTCCGGTTGGAGATCGGAGTTGAATTGATGGCCCGATATTGAGATCGGGGTTGAGTTGACGGTTCGATTGGAGATCGGAGTTGATTTGATGGTACCATTTTGCCCTCCTACAATGTTAGTAACAGTGACAGGAAATTTCGAGTGTCTACAGCATACATATAATATATATATATATATATATATTATTTTTAGAAATTTTCTTTTTGCCTATAAAAGATTTTGAAATCATTTTGAAATAGAAATAGGAATCTCCTTGCCTTAGGAAATTTTACTATATGAATTCATTTTGTTAACACTTGATATTAGATTTATCAAGGTTAGAAAATAAATTCAAAATGGAGTTTCGAAAATAAATATTTTTGGTCAAAATAAATGAGGTAATTAAAATCAAGTTAATATTTTTAATCCTATGGAGAGGATTTACCCTTTTGACCTATTTACCTAATTTGTTATCATCAAAATAAAATACCAAGATTTGGGTACCTATCAATCCTGAATGAATAGTACCCCGACATGAAAAGATTAAAATTTTAATAAGAAAGTTCAGACCAATATTCAAGTGAAATGATATTAGATAAAACGCAAACCTCAAGGAATTTATAATCATTTCGGGAATTATAGAAGCAATACTTACTATAGTAAGTTTAGATTTCGGAATATGAAATGAAATAATATCACTTACATAATATGGAGTATGAAAGAAAATGATATCCCTTACGAATATAAATAATATCCTTTACGAATATTGACAAAAAATAGCATCATTTACCATAGTAGGAGACTAAAACTGACTAGTATAACGGATATTATCATGAGGAAATATTGAACTATTAGCTACACCCAAAGTACCCTTATACTAGAAAGAAATACGCACAATATTATAGAAGAAGAATTCTCTGATTCTGGTGTGAGTTTCATTGCTTAACTGAGCAATCTATTTATAGGAGATTAGAGGTGTATCACAATTTAAAAATAATCACGGACTAAATAGTAGACAATCAGGGATGAACTTATTTTCGTCTGATTTTTACTATTTATCTAAATTATTCTAATAAAATAAATAAATTTATATATAATATAATATATTCTAATAAAATAAATAACTTTATATATATTATAAAAAAATTGATGTTTTATTACTATTATAATAATAATAAAACAAAATCTCTGCCTACGATTTTGAAAAATTGGCACATGAGGGTCCATGAAATAATAAGTCAAACTTACAACAAATGCTTCATGACAAATCCCTCTATTTATATCAAAAATTGAATAAATATCTACCACAAATCACTTATCTTTAATCAACACAGTTTTTTTAATCTTTCAACAATTGTTCACCATTAATATCATAACTCACAATATTGACAACAAGATCGTTCTCAGGAAAAATGGGACTTTTCGATAAGGATTTCTCCTTAGTGGCGCGCAATTAGATAATCTAAAACATTTTCTCGACAGAACTTTCTAGACATTGCCGATAATGCTAATCAATAATATGAGTTACTATATCGTGACAATTATTGATTTAATAATATAAAATATTGTGCAGATGTTACTGTAAAAATTATTGAATCAATAATATGTGATACTATACAGCAACTACTGTGATAATTATTGAATACTGAGTGACTTCTTACGTAAGAATTAATAATCAGAGATACTGTGCAATACCGCGTACTACTGTGGAATAACGAGTATTACTGTACTATTATCACCGGATATTTCAACAGCTTAACGGTAAAGTTTTGCCATTATTTTTATAAAAAGGTTATTTCTGTCATTTTTTATATCTGACAATTATTCTGTTGTGGGGTCCACCAATGACTGCGTCGTCGTACAAATATTCTCCGACAAAAAGAATATTTCCCGACAAAAAGAATATTCCTCGACAAAACGAATATTTTCCGACAACTGTTTACTTTGTAAAATTTGCACATATCACCCATAACTATAACATTTATTAAATTATCACCTTACTATTTAGAATAATATTTAGAGAAAATTAAATCTTTATTCATAAAAAATTGGGTTCTTACATTTCATTCTTTCCTCTACTTCTATTTTTATCTTTTAATGTTTATTCAATTGTGGATTCTAGACTTTAATTTAATAACAATGAATTAAATATATTGTTTAAGATTGCAACGGATCTTATTGCGTAACTTATTTTAGTATGCTTCGTTATTAATTATTGTGATCTATTCTAGGGATTGTTTATTATGATTTGTGCATAATTAATTAATTATCTAATTAATAATTATTGTGATAATTTATATGAATTCGGGAGATGAAATATAGATTTAGATCTGATCATAATAGCATGTGATTATATTTTCTGCATGGTGATGGAATTCATGATTTGTGTGTAGGATAAAGATATAACTTTACGCCGCATGTAATCTGATAGGGAACCCGTGATTTAAATCCTTTTTAATTGTAATTCACATAGGAATATAGTGAATTAGTTAATTAGGGTGTTTGATTCAATTCTATCAACTATGGATTTTGATTAATATGTTTGTGATGCATCAGAATGTGGTTATAAATACTAATAAGTTCCTGATTAACAGTCCAGGATAGTGAGCATAATTAATAAAAAAATGTATTGATATAAGTGAGCAATAAGTGAAATTGTGATCTTAATTCTCCATAACCTGATTTTAATCTAGTGGTATTTAATAGTAGTTTTTATTTTAATTCACAATCCTAATTCATTTGTTTAAATAAAATTAATTTGGTTACGAGTTAGTGCTTAGTGATTTTTACTAAATAATTTCTCATGGGAACGATACTCTACTTTCACTTTATTACTTGTTGACCGTGTATATATGCACGTAATTATTGATTGCGAAATCGAGTAACAAGTTTTTGGCCAACAACAATACCCACACCCCTCTTTAGAAAAAGCCCCTTAGATATGCCAAACTCCGAAAGGGCCAAAATCCTTCGGGTTAAGAGAAGGCATACCAAGGTTGTTACCCAAACTCCCAAAGCACCTAAAACCATTTTGTCCGAAGCACCCATCACCCCAACTGCAAACATCCCAATTACCACGACCATTTCGCCCAATACCTCTGAACCAAACCAAAACTAAAGTAAAAAATGAAAAGAACCTGAAGTCCCTTCCTGCGGACAACCGAATAAAAGAGCCAATACCGAAATAACTTTTGAACACTCTCCACAACAGCACTTTTACCCTCCACGACAACCTTCTCCCATCCGAACTCGAGAGACTGGATCCTCAATTTCCCTATGGCCTGAAGACAAAGAATAATACCCCCTCGAACTCTCTGATAATTTTTTTCTCCCAGCCGATGGACATCTATTCCACGACATATCTACCATTGAACTCGTTGTCGCCGAAATTTTGCATCAAGGCCGAGTAACACCATCTGAACCCATTCTTCATATGCAATCTTTATGTTTAACCCTAATCCCAATAACATTGATTTTAAGTTTCTGCCATCTCTGGTCGCCTCATCTGCCGATGGAAAGAGTTCGAAGAAGACGAAAAAGAGACGAAAAAAGAAAATGAACTTCTGAAGGCCGCCCTAAAAAAAGAAATAAGCCTTCACCAAAATACAAAATTCTACTGTGACAACCTCCAAGCTGATATTGAAAAACTAAAGGAAGAGGTTGTGGAGACAGAAGCTCACCGAAAACTGTCTTTGAGGACTTCGAGGCAGTGCAAAAGGAAAATAAAGAACTAAAGTGAGTTAACCACTCTCTCACACTTTAGAATATGGATTTATCCAAAAAGGAGGAGAAAACATTCCAAACTTGTGTTGCCTTGGAAAAAGAATTCAAGGAATACAAGGCATTAGGACCTCTCTTGACCAAAGAGCTAAAGCAAAAAATATGCCAAGACTACCGACAATCCCCAAAGATTTCTGCAGAAGTAATGCAGATGTACGCAGAGGGATACCAAACTGCCCGAAGCAAGGACAAAGCAAAAATCACTGCTGCAAAGCTCGCTGTCTCTATCTTAGACTCTTCGGAAGATGAAGTCGAAGACGATCCTCCACAGTAGCATTTCTTACCTTTTGTAATTATGAACTTTACAATGTAATTATCTTTTTGAACAAATTAATGATAAGTATTATCCGTTATGAAGAACTGAATGTTTACTTTATATATGTATTGTAAATAATAGAAGCACTCGTTTGAAGAGTTAAACATCTGTGTAAAAAAATTCGTTTAGGTAAACTAAATAAGAAAAAAGCATTCGTTCGGGAAAACTGAACACCCCCTTTAACATAAGAAGTAAATTTACATTACTCGTTAATAAACTGCACATTTAACACATAAGAAGTTATATTCGTTCAGCAGAACTGAATAAGTAGAGCAAGAATATTTGTGTCGGAAAACTAAAAATTCATAACGAAGAGTATTCGTTTCGGGAAACTGAGTAACAATCAAAGAAAACATTCGTTAAAAATTTGAACATCCATTTTATTAATATAAATCGTGAAAATCTGAAAGAGTCATCATACCGAACTACTTAGCATGCACTACTGATAATATTTTCTAAGTCTACCTGCATGCCAAGTGTTCTTGACTTCTGTCTCATCCATTGCTCAAAGCCGGTAATTACCTAGTTTTGGCACTTTAATGACCACATAGGGTCCCTCCAAATTAGGCATCAGCTTCCTGAGATTTTGGGGCATAGAAGCCTCCACCTCTCGAAGAACCAGATCCCCAACCTCAAAACTCCTAAGCTTTACACCCTTATTATAATGTTTGGCCACTCTCCTTTGGTAGGCTGCAAGCTTTACCAAGGCCGACTCCCTAACCTCCTCCAACAAATCAAAATTGAGGAGAATGCTTTCGTCGTTGTAAAACTCCTTGAACTAAATGACCCGAAGTGAGGAGGAGCCAATCTCAACAAGAACTAGGGCATCGGTTTCGTAAGCTAGTCTGAACGTAGAATCAGCCGTTTTTGTCCTCGGAGTGGTTCGATAAGCCCTTAACACACTAAGAAACTCTTCAGGCCACCTTCCCTTCGGCTCGACAAGCCTTCATTTTATCCCATTTAGTAGAGTCCTATTGGTGACTTTTACCTGACCATTCGACTAAGGATGAGCCACTGAAGTCTTTCGGTGTTGAATTCCTAAATCTTTCAAGAACTGTTTGAACTTAGAGCCCACAAACTATCAGTCGTTGTCCGAAACAACCACTATTGGGATTCCAAATCAAAAGAACATGAATTCATTAAGGAATTTCAAGCATTCATGCTCCATAATCTGCCGAAGGGGCTTAGCTTCGACCCACTTATTCATGTAGTCGATGGCCACTATTACAAAACTGACTTGACCCTTCGCCTTCGATAATGGACACAAGATAACGATCCCCCAAATAATAAATGGGATCGGATACAGAACATAATATAACTCCTCTGGGGGCTGATGAGGAATAGAGTTATTCAGCTGACACTTGGGGCACTTCTTCACATAATATGTTGCTTCCTTAAAGATGGTCGACCAAAAGTAACCCAGTCGAAGTACTTTATATGCCAACGCTTTTGCGCCCATATGGTTGCCACATATACCCTCATGAACTTTCTAAAGAATATACTAAGCTTCGGACGACACCATATACCTTAGTAAAGGAGAAGAATGTGCCCTTCAATATAAATCCCCATCGATAAGTACAAAATTCGAACTCCTATATTTGATCTTTTTTGCTAACATCTGATCCGAAAGAAAGACACCATCAGCCAAATAATCCAAATAAGGTGTTCACCAACAGTTCGAGTGTGAGACACCAAATTTTATGAAATAAAAGTATTCAATTTTTCTTATAATTATTATTCAGTAAATGGTTAAATTGATAAAAGGTTAAAGTTAAGGGTGATATATGTAAATTTTACAAAGTAAGCAAGTGGTCATAAAATATTCATTGTGTCGGGGAACATTCTTGTTGTCTGGGAATATTCATACGATGGCGCAGTCATTGGGGGGCCCCATAACGAAAAATTATCGGATGAAGAAAACGACAAGAATAAGTTTTCTAAAAATAACGACAAAATTATTACCGTTAAACTGTTGAAATACCCGGTGGTTAAATTCAGTAATACGTGTTGTTGTAAAGTAGCACACGGTATTGCACATTATTTTAAATTATTAATTCTTACGTAAGGGGACACTTATTCAATAATTGTCACAGTAACCACTGCACAGTATTTTATATTATCAAATCAATAATTTATATTATTTGAATAATATTATTAGATAGCATTATTGGCGATGTCTAGGAAGTTCTGTCTAGAAAAGGGGTTAGATTATCTAATTGCGCGCCAATAAGAAGAAATTCTTATCGGAAAGACCCCTCTTTTCTAAGAACGACCTAGTTGTCAATATTGTAAATTTTGTAATATTATTTATAATTGATTGTTGATAAATATGATAATTAAATATTTATTCAATTTTGATATAAATGGAGGAATTTTTAACAAGTGACATTTGTTGAAAGTTGATATTTTATCTTTTTTGATAAAATAATTCATTCAAATATATTATTATAATATTACATTATAATAGTATAATGTGATAATATAATAATATAATTTTATGGTATAAAAATAAAATGAGGTGGAAGAGAGAAAATAGAATTGGAATTTTTTTAATAATTATAAATATTTTAATATATATATATACATATATATATATATATATATATATATGTGTGTGTGTGTGTGTGTGTGTGTGTGCGTGTGTGTGGTTGGTGGAAGTAAGTGGGAAATGATGGAGAGAGAAGGGGAGAGAGAGAAGACAGAGAGAGTTAGTGGAAAATGGTGGAAAAGAAAGAAAAAAGAGAAGAAAAAAGAAAGAGAGGAAAACGTGTTAGTGGGTGTCTTTTTGGTGGATGTGATGAAGAATTTTCCAAAGGATTGTGCTGCAAATTTCATCCGTAAGAAATTGTCAGAAGTGGTATTCTGGCATTTTTCTATAAATAGGGTACTTAGTTAGAAATGAAAATCACACCAGAATTAAAAAATTTCTCTCAATAATATTGAGCGTATTTCTTATGAGTTTAAGGATATTTTGAGTGTTGGGAACAGTGCAAGATTTCTTCAACATAATCTCCGTTATTCCAGTCAGAACTACTTTCCTATTAAGGTAAATGATGTTATTTTCGTTTAATATTCTTAAAGGATATTTTGGTAAGGAATATTCTTTTTCTCGTAAATGATGTTACGATTGAATATCATTTCACCAGAATATTGGTATAATTTTTCTTATGAAAATTTTACCTTTTCATGTTGGGATTACTATTCATAAATACGGTACTATTCACAAATACGGTACTATTCACGAAAAAAATTAATTTTTTTTTTGTCCAAGTTATCTGTTATGGTTCTTATCTTTGATTAGATCCATATTTTGAACTTTATTTTTGAATTTTACTCCACAATTGGTTATCATGTTGAAAATTTGATCATATTGTTCTTATTATCATATATAACATTTTTATAATCTTGGTGATGAAATTTCTCTTTGACTTGAGTGTAAAGATGGGTAGATTATTGGTATGATCATGACTATGGGTTCTCTTTGGCCAGTAGTGTAAACATGAATTGTTGACTGGTATGATCATGACCATTGATTTTACAATTGAATATCTTTAGCTTAAGTGCAAAAGTAAATTGATTAACATGGATATAAATATTGATTCTATAAATTTTGAAATGATTAGATATTTCGTTGAGATTTGTGATTCATCTAATATCATTTCACTTGAATTTGTATTTACGTAAATCTTCTTATTAAATTTTAATCGTTTTCTTTGAAATATGAAACTTGAATATCTTTTGCCCGTAGTGCAAAGATGGACATGTGTTTGGTATAATCATGATCATTGAGGTTACTGTTGAATATCTTTGGCCCGTAGTGCAAAGATGGACAGGTGTTTAGCATGATCATGACCATTGATGTTACAAATGAATATCTTTGGCCTGAGTGCAAGATGAATTTATTAGCATGATTATGAATAGGAACTGTGATTTGGTATAACCATAATCTTTGGTGTTGCAGGTAAAGAAGGTGATAAAAATTATCTTCGTCCTGGGTGCGAAGAGGAATTTATCAACAATATTATGATTATGAACTATTTACATGATTGTGGACAGGAATTATTGATTGATGTTACATGGATAAAATATTATTGGTGGACTTTTAACATGGAGAAGATAATAGACATTATGGTCTATTTGACTCTTCTAATGAATTGTTCGTTTCGCTGCAACTATGGTTGAATTATTTTTATCATTTACCATATGTTCTAAATATATGATTTATTACTGATGAAGGCTATTGATAATTTAATTATCTTTAGTCATGATATTCTTTACTAGGCTATTTGTACTTATCCTTTTGCTTTACAATTCCTTTCAAGCAATAAGAGTGTAGCTGGGTCGAGCGGGAATAACAGGGAATAGAACGATGGTCTATAACTGTTGAAGTTTTCCATAAAACAGTATGGAAATAATTATTTTGAGAACTTTTAATGTGTGTGTCGTATTATATACGTCATTTAATAGTTGATTTTGGTGACCCAAATAGGGTGAGGTGAACCCAACTTTGGAAGGGTGTGTTGTCACAATCATACAAGATGTCTAATCACTTACGACTTCGTGCTATCATAAGACATGGTTATGCACATTCACTTGCTGATTATATCTATGAGCACTACCTATATAATCTTGGAGTATGGTTGGAATATAATTCTCAGTTTGAGATAATTGAGATAATTATATGGCAAGAGAATACCCACCATTGGAATAAACAAGATAGTAATCTTCTCGTTCTTCTTTGGGGTCTATTGGGTTAACCAAGGGTAATTCTCAAGTCCTATCATATCTATTATAACTTAGAAGTATGGTCTCCCAAGTACGAAGGTTTCCTTGAGCATTTTTCAAAGATTTTAATTTCTAAAACAGTTATTGACTGTACCTTTATGTAACTTATCATTGATAAGGAGTGTGGGTACTGTATTCGTATTAAAACTCACACTTTATGTGTGATCGTATTGTGTACGATAATTGGATATAAAAGATTTGTATTTGGATTCTGTACCATGTATTTCTTGGCGACTTAGAATAGGTGGGTTGTGTATTGAACCTATTTTGGGGGCGTCACAGTTGGTATCAGAGCTTAAGGATATGGTCGCTGGCGGAGATCTGAGTCTAGAACTAGGAGGGGAGAGACAAGTAATATACTTCGCTAATGTGTGACTTACCTAAGCTGAGTTTTCTTACTTAATAAATTGACAAATTGTGATATATTAATTAACCTTTGTTTTGAAACTGTATTCTAGAGTGATATCTGAAATCTAAGAGATGAGCAATGGAGAAATCATGATACAGAAGAAATGACCAGGAAGATAAAATCTAAAATGAAAGCAAGGTATCCTCACCTCTTCGAAATACCAGGTACGTAAATTTCAGGGACGAAATTTCATAAGAAGGGGATATTGTAAGACCCCAAATTTTATGAAATAAAAGTATTCAATTTTTCTTATAATTATTCTTCAGTAAATGGTTAAATTGATAAAAGGTTAAAGTTAAGGGTGATATATATAAATTTTATAAAGTAAGCAAGTGGTCATAAAATATTCATTGTGTCGGGGAACATTCGTTTGGTAGTGGAATATTCTTGTTGTCGAAAAATATTCGTACGACGGCGCAGTCATTGGTGGGCCCCATAACGAAAAACTGTCGGATGAAGAAAACGACAAAAATAAGTTTTCTAAAAATAACGGCAAAACTGTTAACGTTAAACTGTTGAAATACCCGGTGGTTAAATTCAGTAATACGCGTTGTTACACAGTAGCACACGGTATTGCACAATATTTTAAATTATTGATTCTTAAGTAAAGGAACACTCATTCAATAATTGTCACAGTAACCACTGCACAGTATTTCACATTATCAAATTAATAATTCATATTATTTGAATAATATTATTAGATAGCATTATTCGCGATGTCTAGAAAGTTCTGTCTAGAAAAGAGATTAGGTCATCTAATTGTACGCCAATAAGGAGAAATTCTTATCAGAAAGCCCCCTCTTACTTGGGAACGACCTGATTGTCAGTATTGTAAATTCTGTAATATTATTTATAATTCATTATTGATAAATATGATAATTAAATATTTATTCAATTTTGATATAAATGGAGGAATTTTTAGCAAGAGACATTTGTTGAAAGTTAAAATTTTATCTTTTCCGATAAAATAATTCATTCAAATATATTATTATAATATTACATTATAATCGTATAATGTGTTAATATAATAATATAATTTTATGGTATAAAAATAAAATGAGATGGAAGACAGAAAATAAAATTGAAATTTTTTTAATAATTACAAATATTTCAATATATATATATATATATATATATGTCTGTGTGCGTGTGTGGTTGGTGGAAGTAAGTGGGAAATGATGGAGAGAGAGGGAGATATATATATATATATATATAGAGAGAGAGAGAGAAGAGAGAGAGTTAGTGGAAAATTGTGGAAAAAAAAAGAAAAAAGAAAGAGAGGAAAACATGTTAGTGGGTGTCCTTTTGGTGAATGTGCTGAAGAATTTTTCAAAGGATGGTGCTGCAAATTTCATTCGTAAGAAATTGTCAGAAGTGGTGTTCTGGCATTTTCCTATAAATAGGGTGCTTAGTTAGAAATAAAAATCACACCAGAATCAAAAAAAAATTCTCTCAATAATATTGAACATATTTCTTGTGAGTTTAAGGATATTTTGAGTTTTGAGAACAGTGCAAGATTTCTTCAACATAATCTTCGTTATTCCAGTCAGAACTACTTTCCTATTAAGGTAAAGGATGTTATTTTCGTTTAATAGTCGTAAAGGATATTTTGATAAGGGATATTCTTTTTCTCGTAAATGATGTTACGATTGAATATCATTTTACCGGAATATTGGTATGATTTTTCTTATAAAATTTTTACCTTTTCATGTCGGAGTTACTATTCATAAATACGGTACTATTCACGAAAAAAATTAAATTTTCTTTTCATTGTCCAAGTTATCTGTTATGGTTCTTTTATCTTTGATTAGATCCATGTTTTGAACTTCATTTTTAAATTTTACTCCACAATTGGTTATCATGTTGACAATTTGATCATATTGTTCTTATTATCATATATAATATTTTTATAATCCTGGTGATAAAATTTCTCTTTGACTTGAGTGTAAAGATGGGTAGATTATTGGTATGATCATGATTATGAGTTCTCTTTGGCCAGTAGTGCAAAGATGAATAGTTGATTGGTATGATCATGACCATTCATTTTATAATTGAATATCTTTAGCTTAATTGCAAAGGTGAATTGATCAACATGGTTATAAATATTGCTTCTATAAATTTTGAAATGATTAGATATTTCATTGAGATTTGCGTTTCATCTAATATCATTTCACTTGAATTTGTATTTACGTAAATCTTCTTATTAAATTTTAATCGTTATCTTTGAAATATGAAACTTGAACATCTTTAGCCCGTAGTGCAAAGATGGACATATGTTTGGTATGATCATTATCATTGAGGTTACTGTTGAATATCTTTGGCCCGTAGTGCAAAGATGGACAGTTGTTTGGCATGATCATGACCATTGATGTTACAAATAAATATCTTTGGCCTGATTGCAAGATGAATTTTTAGCATGATTATGAATAGGAACTATGATTTGGTATAACCATGATCTTTGGTGTTACAGGTAAAGACATGTGATGAAAATTATCTTCGTCTTGGGTACGAAGAGGAATTTATCAACAATATTATGATTATGAACTATTTACATGATTGTGGACAAGAACTGTTGATTGATGTTAAAAGGATAAAATATTGTTAGTGGACTTTTAACATGCAGAAGATAATAGTCATTATGGTCTATTTGACTCTTCTAATGGATTGTTCGTTCCGCTGCGATTATGGTTGAAAATTTTTATCATTTACCATATGTTCTAAATATCTGATTTATTACTGATGAAGGCTATAGATAATTTAATTATCTTTAGTCATGATATTCTTTACTAGGCTATTTGTGCTCATCCTTTTGCTACATAATTCCTTTTAAGCAATAAGAGTGTAGCTGGGTCAAGCGGGAATAACAGGGAATAGAACGATGGTCTATAACTGTTGAAGTTTTCCATAAAATAGTATGGAAATAATTGTTTTAAGAACTTTTAATGTGTGTGTCATATTATATACGTCATTTAACAGTTGATTTTGGTGACCCAAATAGGGTGCGGTGAACCCAACTTTGGAAGGGTGTGTTGCCACCATCATACAAGATGTCTAATCACCTACGACTTCGTGTTATCATAAGACATGGTTGTGCACATTCACTTGCTGATTATATCTATGAGCACTACCTATATAATCTTGGAGTATGGTTGGAATATAATTCTCCGTTTGAGACAATTGAGATAATTATATGGCAAGAGAATACCCACTATTAGAATGAACAAGATAGTAATCTTCTCGTTCTTCTTTGGAGTCTATTGGGTCAACCAAGGGTAATTCTCAAGTCATATGATATCTATTATAACTTAGAAGCATGGTCTTCCATGTACGAAGGTTTCCTTGAGCATTTTCCAAATATTTTAATTCCTAAAACAGTTATTAACTGTACCTTTATGTAACGTATCATTGATAAGGAGTGTGGGTACTATATTCGTATTAAAACTCACACTTTATGTGTGGTCGTATTATGTACAACAATTGGATATAAAAGATTTATATTTGGATTCTATTCCATATATTTCTTGGCCACTCAAAATAGATGGGTTGTGTATTGAACCTATTTTGGGGGCGTCTCATCGAGCGTTCCACACACATCACCTCTGAATGTTGAACACTTAGTGAATTCAGGACCTCTAAGTAAACTAACCTATTGAACGTGCTAGTATCTGTCATAGCAAACTTTTCCAAACCATCGACTATTATATCGTTTGATATATCAACTCCTTGAAAGGTAAATGAACTGAAGTAATGGATTTTATCTTTGACTTCGGCCAGATACTTGATCATCCTTGTCCCCCGAGCCTCATACTCCCCCGAAATCTATTTGACGACTAGCTGAGACTCACTAAAGATTACCAACCTTTGAAATTCTAGACTCTTTTCCAATCGGAGACCTTCCAAAATAGCTTCATATTCTGCCTCGTTATTGGTTGCTTTTAAACCAAAGCGGATCGCCTGTTGCACCTTGAAACCTTTTGGACTTGTCAAAATAACCCTTGTTCCACTGATATCTGATGTTGAAAACCCATCTGTATACAGAGTCCAAGAGTTTTGAACCATTTAAACATCTGAGACTGGCCCAACTATCCCTTCGGCTTGGTCAACATTTTCATCTGCCTCGAAAAATAAACACTCCACCACGAAGTCGGCCAAGGCATGGCCCTTTATTGCTATCTAAGGATGATACTCCAAGATGAACTGCGTCAACTCCATCGCCCAAGCTGCTAGCCGACCCGAGATGTCTAGTTTGCTCAAAATATTCTTCAATAGTTTATCTGTATACACCACAATCAACTGACCTTGGAAGTAGTGTCGAAGCTTCCGACTAGCTGTAATTAGGGCATAAGCAAACTTCTCAAGGTTCGGGTACCTAGTCTCTGCATCTCGAAGAACATGGTTCACATAATAAACTAGATATTGCTTTCCACCTATCTCCCAAACCAATACTGCACCAACCGCTAACAAACTTGTTGCCAAGTATTAGTATAAAGGTTTCAATGGGACCGTTTTAACCAACAAAGGGTCGAAGATAGATACTTCTTAATTCCTTGAAAAACATCCTCACACTCCAAAGTCCACTAGAATGTCTTCTCGTTCTTCGGCCCTTTCAACGTATCAAAGAACGGGAAACATCTCTCTGCTGACTTAGACATGAATATTCTCAACGCTGCTATCTGACCAGTCAAATACTGAACATCCTTGTACGACTGAGGAGATTTCATATCCAGAAACGCTCTGATCTTTTCTGGATTTGCCTCAATTCCCCCCCAAAAATTTACCATCCCCTAGACCAAAAGTGCACTTCGTCGGATTCAGTCTAAGGTTGTAGTTCTTGACAATCTGAAAGCAGTCCTCCAAATCATCCAAGTGTCCCGTACTGACATAATCTTGATGATCATGTCGTCAACATACACCTCCATACTACGTCTAAGTTATATTGAGAACACATAGTTCATCATCCTCTGATAAGTAGCACCGGCGTTCAGCAGTCCGAACGTCATCTTCTTATAAGCGTAAATTGTCTGATGAATGATAAAAGTTATCTTCGGGATATCCTCCTTATGCATCGAAATTTGATGATATCCCAAAAACGTATCCATAAAGCTGAGTAGAGCATACCCCGATATGGCATCAATGAGTTAATCGATGTGTGGAAGAGGGTAAAATTCATTCGGGCATGCTTTATTCAGGTCCGTGTAATTAATGTAAATTCGCCACTTCCCGTTCTGCTTCTGAATCAACACAACATCCCCCAGCCACTCTAGATAGTCTATCTCGAATATGAAGTCTGATGCTAACAACTTTGTTATCTCATCATCGATAATCTTTTGCCTTTCTAGTGCAAAAATTCTCCTCTTCTATCGGACCGGTTTGTCAACACCCGTAATGTCGCTAGGAACCCATGCAAATATGTCTGCATAACTCTGAAGTAACTTTATCAGACTCATTCGAAAGGGTTCCTGCAGCCCCGATCCAATCTTAATGTTCTTTTCTTTCTTCCCCGGAATTAGTTCTATGTCCTCTGTCTCTTCAGCATGTATGGTGAGGGGTTCTGTGCTGCCATAGATAAATGGCGTAATCTCTATCGCTATTGTCTATTTTTGCTTACTGATTCTGACCCACGAAGAGATTAATGCATTCCTGAAGCATCTTCTTACCAAATTGAGATCCCTAGCCACTTCACCCACTCTATTCTGTGTAGGGAACTTGATTTTGAAGTGTGGAATTGAGGTCACCGCTAGCAATGCTGTTAAGGTTAGTCTCCCGAGAATGGTGTTGTATGATGAGTCCACATGTACCGCAAAAAATCTGCATACTATCTAAACATGTTGAGGAGCCGTATCGAAGACTACTGGCAACTCAATCGTCCCTGATACCCAAACAAGGTCATTGATGAAGTCGTATAGAGGAGGCTATTGCCCAATCTCCATCTTTCTCCCATCCAAGTCCATTCTCTAGTACACGTGAGCATACAAAATATCCATTGATGAGCCATTATCTATCATCATCCTCTTCATATCAACCAAACTGACCTGTGCAGTGATAACCAAAGCTCCCTCATGTGGTTCGATCGGCTCTAAAGGATAATCTTCATCTGAGAATGATATGATTGTCCCCGAATATTGTCTTTCTCGCCTAACAAGCTGATCAGACACGAAGAGTACAACATCTAACAACCATCTCCTCTTTTTCCCCGTAACTTTTCTGATTGACCCGCCTATGATCACATCCACCACCTGGCGTGTTGCCTGGGTTTAATCCATTTGTTGGGAATGGGTGGTCAAATTCTATATTGGGGTAGTGTTTACTTGATGCGTTCCCGAAGCATCTCGTCCTGCCATATACTGTACTAACTTTCCACTTTGAAAATTTTTCTCGATCAGATCTTTCAAACCTTGGCAAGATTTGGCGGAATGTCCGGCCGACCCATGATAATCACAATATTTATTCATATTTCCTCTGCTCGACTTCATTTTATTTTTGGCCAGTTCGAAGTACGATTTATCCCTTATCTGTTCCAGAATGGTGGTCCGATCAACACTGATAGGGGTATAGGTTTTATTAACACTCTGATTCGGGAAGGGTGGATGACCTCATCCCGAACCACCATTATTGTTGTTATACCTCTTCTACTACCCAGCGGACTTCTTGTTGTCGTATTTAGAGTAATTGCTCTTCTCCTTATCCTTCGATTTCTCAGTCGTGCTCGACTTCAGACTGCTCATTGCATCTTCTACCACTATGAAGCCTTCGACCACTATGAAGCCTTCGACCCTATCAAATGCTTCGGCCAAGTCCTTCGGGTGGTTAAACATCAGATCCTTTACTAGTTTTCTCGATTTCACGATGTCCAAACCATTCTGGAATAGTCTGAGGGCCTGAAGGTCATTCAAATTTGCAACTTGTCCAACCGCATCCCGAAACCTCTTGACAAACTGTCCAAAATCTCGTTAGAATACTGCCTGATCTAGGCTAAAAACGCGGTTGGATTTCCTCTCCTCTTATTGCTCCCAAATCTGACATAGAACTTATCACAAAGTTCTTTCCATGATGATATCGAATTCGAGGCCAATGTTATCATCCAATGCCAAGCATCTGAAACTTAGCATTTGACACTTCTTCAGGGTCGTCATGAACATCTGACACTTAGCAGCATCAAAGTAATTATAATAGCTCATAAGCCGGTTATAAGCCTAGATGTTCTCGTAAGGATCTCCCTAAATATCATAGCTCTCTATATGAGGTGGCTTCTTGCTCAGGTCAGCCCGTTTTTGATCTATTTCTGGGGAGAACGACGATGTTGACTTAACTGTAGTCACTTTCTCTTGTTTAACCTCGACTGACAATTTTTCCAAATCCGCAAACTTTTGGTCTAACGCCTTGACACCATCTACTTTGGGGGACGACTCACGTCTGTCCCTAATTCTTTGTTCTAGAGAGGTGGCTCATTTTCTCTGTTATGATCTTCTCTTGGCCTCTAAACTTACCTCTTGGGAGCGACTTCACTGCCTTCTCCTTTCCTGCGAACGACCTCAGGGCCTGTTCCTCTTCTGTGACCAGCTTCGTAGCTTGCTCTTTTCCCGAAAGTGACTTCGGTGCCTGCTTGAGGTTGGCTGAGAGTCGTCAAGATGATGAGAGTCCTAGACTGACTCCCTATCGATCACTCCTGCCTTCGACTATGGCTGGAAGCTCCATCATCTACATCTAATCGGGCTAACTGAGAGTCCCACTCCTTTTGTTTGAGAAGTAGGGTTTTCACCGTGTAATGGGCCTCTTGAACTTTCTTTGCCATGATGGTCCGTATCTCATCCCGGTCGTCTCGCCCAGAATTCTGGCCTCCTTGGGAACGTGTTCAGGACAGATTATCCTCGACACGTTCGTTGAGTTTGGCCTCCTTCGTAGCCATTGAAAACAAGCGGCGCTTAACGTCAGCTCTGTAAACGTCCTTTTGACCCACCAATTGACTGTAGAGTCCCAGCCTATCTTGGATTATTTTAGATGGGCCCAACCTATCTTTGACGGATCCTTTTGGCTGGACAGATGGATCTGTCATTGACTTGTCATGATCAGAAACTATTTTACTATTCACCTTAGTTTGAACCAAAAAACTTCTTTGTGATTGACAACTACGTAGCACTAAAAAGCCCTCCTTCTATCGCCAATGTTAACGCCAAGATTCTTCCACGCTCCCCAATCACCAAAGCGCGTCTAATCCTGCACAGAAACAAAGTCACACCAAAATCTTGACGACTTCAGCCGCCGAGGGATAACTTCAGTGTGAAAATAAGTACAGGCTGAATAAGGTTTAACAATGGAGGCTTAATGCTCTAGTGCTGTAAATTAATAATGTGTGCTTGTATTTATAGTGATCACACCTCCTTCCCCGTATAGAATTAGGATTCCTTATTAGGTATGATTCTTTAATAGGATTGAACAGAATTTCCTTAAAGAAAGGAAGTCGGATTACATCCTGACACTTTCCATAGGAGTTGGAAATTAAATGTAATTAGGAATCTTGGATTCCATAAAGTACTCGGCTGCCAAAATGAATTCCTACGTAGGGTTAAATACCTCTTGTGACACCCCCAAATCTGGGTACCTCAACCCCCAGATCTGGTGCTCACGATCCATCACTTACAACATCTAACTACACATTAAATAGAATAATAAACATCATCCATGATAATCCTTATTCATTGGTTACATTCATAATTAAACGTATCCCATGTCAACTAACCTTTATTATTACATCATAACAGCGAAAAATATAAATAAATTCATTACATAAACTTCTTAAATAAAATTTAATCTATTCGCAATTTATTTATGCATCTTGCAATTGCCTTTTCTTGTAGACGGCTCCTCAGGTTTTTCGACCTTAGCTGAAATGTTTTATGCAAGAGTGAGCAAAAAAATTTCCCCCAAGTAGAAGAATATATAATAAACAATATATGAATGAGCAAATGAATAAGTGATAAGTGGGATTTATACCCACAAATCAGGCCCGCTTTACTTTGAATTCTAACTTGCTTTCCTACACTTTCCATGTTTTTATATATGTACATTGTATGTTTGGCTTAAAATTATTTTGCAGATGTTAGTGGAGCAATTTTAGGTTTTCAGGGGCAAATCGGTCATTTTCCTAAGCCCGGCTCCTAAGCCCGGCGCCGCAGCACCGGCTTCCTTAACAAATCTGGCGCCGCAGCGCCAGATGCCTCTCCAATTCTCTGCCAGCCCAGCGCCGCAGCGCCCATACCAAGTATATTCTGGTGCCGCAGCGCTAGGCCACCGACCTTCAAATATATTAGCTGGCGTCGCAGCGCCGCTGCAAGACTTAAAGCTAGCGCTACGGCGCCAGCTCCGGTGTTTTGGCAGAAAAGTTCATTTAATGACCTAGTTGTTAGAAGTTTTTAGACACACTTAATTTTCTTAGCCTCCTTAACTCCCTACAACAGTTTTAGCTTAGCTTTTATGGTTTTCTAGCTTTAAGAGAGATTTAGTGGTGCTATAAGTGTTCAAAATTTATTGCGTCCTTCACAACTCGGACTCTACACAGCAAAGGGAAGACTTGGAGCCAGAAAACTTTGTGAGAGGAGTTTTCTTTAGCCAAATCTTTTATTCTTTTGTGTAATTTTGAGCATGTTGAACTCTTTGATGTTGATAATTAGTTCAATAGTTATGAACTAATTCATTTCTAGGATTGCAATGTAACCTAATGTTAATTTAATCAAATATCTCTCCTTTTTATGGTATTGACTCATGTGTGAATGGATTGTTGTACTTTATGCTTATTCGATTGATTGCTTGAGATAGTAATTGATATGGTTGCAATTGATATTGGAAAATTGACATTATGACCTAACCTAAGTACAACAACACTTGTATTGTTCATGACATGTGTTTATGCACGATTCTTGCATGATAGAATAGGAATATTGCTATTTGCCTTGTGTAATCAGTGAGAACGGCCCTTAATGACCTTTAGTCTATTTATTCTCACCATAGGAATGTGATGATTTATATAGCTAAGGGATTGCACTTGAAACTCGGAAGAGGCTTGTGTACACTGTTAGTTCTCGGTTAACCATTCTTGTGAGTCATTATTATAAAAGGAGAGTTAGGAGATTAATCAGTGCATTAGGGGAAAATGTAATTCTAGTTTGCCTTCCTTGAACTTACTCTTTTTCTCACTTACTGTTTTAATTATTCTAGTTTTAACAAACAACCGATAATCAACCGTTTAAACCTGATTGTAATGAAGGGTACTAAACCCTGGAACTTGTGGGTTCGACACTCTACTTTTATCACTATATTACTTGTTTGACCGCGTATACTTGCTCGTGTTTATCGATCGGTAATCCGACCAACAAGTTTTGTGCGCCGTTGCCGGGGACTTTAGTATTATTGGTCGTTAAATTCTAGGACTAATTCAAAATGATCTTGCTTTAAACTAATTCTTCTGTTTAATATTTCTCTCATGTACTTCTTGACTGTGTATGCCAACTAGTCAGGATCGGAATAGTACATCTCCTGTTCCCGGAGGATCAAGAACCGACAGAAGACTTAAGAAGGACAGATTAAGGGAGAAACCAATCCCTATTATTATGGCTGAAGAAATGGGGAAGACTCTTGGGGATTATGCTATGCCATATGTCGGGGATATTCAAGCAAGTGTACTCCGGCCTGCAATTCAAGCTCACAATTTTGAGATAAAGTCGGGTCCTATTCAAATAATGCAAAATAATATCCAGTTTAGTGGGATGCCAAATGATGATCCCAATGACCATTTGATGAATTTCCTTGAAATCTGTGACACTTTTAAGATTAATGGAGTTACCGATGAGGCTATCCGACTCAGATTGTTCCCGTTTACTCTTCGGGACAAGGCCAAGAGTTGGTTGCACTCGCTTCCTCTAGGTTCGATCACTACTTGGGCTGATATGGCTGATAAATTCATGGTGAAGTTCTTTCCGCCTGCGAAAACTGCAAGGCTCAGGAGTGATATAACTTCATTCAAGCAACTGGATTCGAAAACTCTCTATGAGGCATGGGAGAGGTTTAAAGATTTGTTAAGGAAGTGTCCACATCACGGGTTGCCCAAATGGCTCCCCGTCCAGACTTTCTATAATGGGGTATCAGGAGCTATTCGTTCAAGCATTGATGCGGCATCCGGAGGAGCTTTTATGACCAAATTACCTAATGATGCGTATAATCTTGTGGAGACCATGGCAGCAAATAATTATCAATGGCCAAATGATCGGCTTACGCCAACTAAGGCCGCAGGGGTGTATGAGTTAGACACCGTGACTGCATTGTCTGCACAGATGGCTGCATTAACTAAACGTCTAGATGGAATGGGAGTACAGACAGTGCAAAGTGTTACTCCAGTGTGTGAATTTTGTGTGGGGGGTCATTCAACTGACCAATGTGCCATTAGCTCCGAGTCGGTCCAATTTGTCTCTAATTATGGGCTGGCTCAGAATGCTAATCTACCTACACATTATCATCCTGGATTGAGAAATCATCCAAATTTCACATGGAGTAACAATAACCCAACTCAACCGTCTGCGCCCAGACCTCCATATCCAAATCCTCCAGGTTTTCAACCACAACAACAACAAAATCAACAACAATTCCAACCACAACAACAAACACAACAGCCACAAAACCATTCACCACAACAACAACAACAAGGATTTTACCGACCCCCACCTCCTCAGGATAGAAACTCAAGTTTGGAAGACCTTCTTTCCAAATACATTGTTAAGAGTGAATCTAGAAGCAATAATCAAGAAGCATCTCTTCGGAATCAAGAGGCTTCTATTAGGAATTTAGAGGTGCAGATGGGACAGATAGCTACTGCTCTGAATAGCCGCTCCTTAGGCACATTGCTTAGTGATACAGATGTTAACCCCAAAAGGGATGGTAAGAAGCATTGCAAGGCAGTGACAACTCGAAGCGGTAAACCAGTGGGTGAGGATAAAGGTGAAACTTCAACGGAACCACCAATAATAGTTGAAGAGGAAAGTAATGAAGATCCACCATGTGAACAATCTAAGGAAAAGTAGCAGGTGCATGAGAGAACTCCAGTACCAACTCCTATTGTTATGACTAAGCCAAATCCGGAGATTTCACAGGTGCCTTTTCCCCAGCGTCTTCAGAAACAAAAGCTGGACAAATAATTCTCCAAGTTCTTGGAGATCTTTAAGAAGCTACACATCAATATACCATTTGCCGAGGCCCTGGAGTAAATGCCCAGCTATGTGAAATTTATGAAAGACATCTTATCGAAAAAGCAGAAGATGGGAGATTACGAGAAAGTAGCATTGACTAAAGAGTGTAGTGCTATATTTCAGAACAAAATTCCTCCAAAATTGAAGGATCCTGGAAGCTCTACTATTCCTTGCACAATTGGTGAACAATTTATCTGGAAAGCTCTTTGCGATCTAGGGGCGAGCATCAACCTTATGCCTCTATCAATCTACAATAAGCTGGGACTACATGAGGCCAAACCTACAAGTGTAACGCTTCAATTGGCTGAAAGATCTCTTACTTACCCAAAGGGAATTGTGGAGGACATTTTAGTGAAGGTGGATAAGTTCATATTTCTTGCGGATTTTATTGTCTTGGACTTCGAGGAGTATAGGGAGGTCCCTATCATCTTGGGCAGACCATTTCTGGCTATAGGCAGAACGCTTATTGATGTCCAGAAGGGGGAACTCACCATGCGAGTCCAAGACCAGGAAGTCACTTTTAATGTCTTCCGGTCGATGAAGTACCCCGCTGCATCTGAGGATTGTTTTAGAGTCAGTTTGGTAGAAGAAGTTGTGGAGGAGGTGCTTTCTGAAATTTTTTGTGTTGATCCGCTTGAAGTTAGTATGACTGGTGTTTTTGATGAAGACGAGGTCACTCAGCTTGAGTGTTCTAAATGGTTAGATGCTAATCCGCCTTCAAGTCAATTCAATTGGCATTTCGAATCTTTGGGTGATAATGAGGCATCGACATTTGGATCCCAGCCATCTATTATTGAACCTCCAGTGCTTGATCTAAAACCCTTACCAAGCCATCTAAGGTATGCTTATTTGGGCGAGTATTCAACCTTGCCTGTAATCATCTCTGCATCCTTAGATGAGGCACAAGAAGAAAAATTGATAGCAGTTTTGAAGACCTACAAGACAGATTTAGGTTGGTCAATTTCTGATATTAAGGGTATTAGTCCTTCTTTTACCATGCATAAAATCCTCCTTGAGGAGGGTTCCAAACCGTCCATTGAGCACCAGAGGCGGTTAAATCCAATTATGAAGGAAGTGGTAAGGAAGGAGATCATAAAGCTGTTAGATGCGGGAATTATCTACCCTATCTCGGATAGTCCTTGGGTGAGTCCCATTCAATGCGTACCCAAGAAGGGTGGCATGACTGTTGTTACCAATGAGAATAATGAACTCATTCCCACAAGGACCATGACTGGATGGCAAGTATGTATGGATTACCGTAAGCTGAATAAGGCTACAAGCAAGGACCACTTTCCACTACCCTTCATTGACCAGATGCTAGACAGACTTGCAGGACATGAATATTATTTCTTGCTGGATGGATACTATCAGATAGCTATTTCGCCCGAAGATAAAGAGAAAACCACGTTCACATGCCCTTATGGAACATTTGCTTTTCGAAAAATGTCATTTGGATTGTGTAATGCTCCTACGACATTCCAGCAGTGCATGATGTCTATATTTTCTGATATGGTGGAGAGGACTGTGGAGGTATTCATGGATGACTTCTCAATCTTCGGGAAGTCTTTTGAAAGTTGTTTGGCTAATCTAACAGAAGTTTTGAAAAGGTGCATGGAAACAAATTTGGTGCTTAACTAGGAAAAATGCCATTTTATGGTGAATGAAGGAATTATTCTGGGTCATCGAGTATCAGCCAGCAGTATTGAAGTTGATAAGGCAAAAATTGATGTGATAGAAAAGCTTCCTCCTCCGACCAATGTTAAAGGAGTTCGCAGTTTCTTGGGGCACGCCGGATTTTATAGGCGTTTCATTAAGGACTTTTCTAAAATCACCAAACCACTGTGTAGCTTGTTAGAGAAAGATGTCCAGTTTACTTTTAATGAGGATTGCCATTCTGCCTTCAATGATTTGAAACAAAGGTTCATATCTGCTCCTATTGTGATAGCTCTGAATTAGGAATTACCATTTGAGCTAATGTGCGATGCTAGCGACTTTGCTATTGGAGCAGTATTGGGTCAAAGAAAAGATAAGGTGTTTTATACTATCTTTTACGCCAATAAAACCTTGACTGACGCTCAACTCAACTACACAACAACTGAAAAGGAGCTACTGGCGGTTGTCTACGCATTTGACAAATTTTGAACATATTTAATAGGAACCAAGGTGATTGTGTACACGGATCACTCGGCAATCAAATATTTGATCTCAAAAAAAGATGCCAAGCCGAGGTTGATTAGGTGGATTCTCTTACTTCAAGAATTTGATCTGGAGATTCATGATAGGAAAGGTACAGAAAATCCGGTAGCAGATCACCTCTCTAGACTTGAGAATTCAAATCATTTAGGGGCTCATGAGACAGAAATTAAGGATTCCTTTCCTGATGAGCAACTTTATGAAGTACACACAATGGCGCTCTAGTATGCGGATTTTGCCAACTATGTCTCTTGCAATGTTCTTCTTCCAAATCTAACTTATCAACAGAGGAAGAAATTTTTATATGATGCCAGACAGTACTTTTGGGATGAGCCAATTCTGTTTAAGCAATGTGTTGATCAACTCCTCAGAAGATGTATTCCAGAAGTTGAAATTGAAGGTGTCCTTCATCATTGTCACTCATCCACTTATGGGGGATATTTTGGTGGACAACGTACTACTGCAAAGGTGTTGCAATCTTGTTTCTACTGGCCTTCCTTGTTCAAGGACGCTTATGCTTTTGTATCGCATTGCGATAATTGCCAACGAGTAGAAACCATCTCAAGAAGGCATGAAATGCCGTTGCAGAATATTCTGGAAGTAGAGCTCTTCGATGCATGGGGGATTGATTTTATGGGCCTATTCCCGTCTTCTTTTAATGATGCCAAAGTTGTTCTAAATTTCTTGCGGCATAACATTTTTACCCGGTTTGGAACTCCCAGGCAATCATAAGCGATGAAGGAACGCATTTCTGCAATAAATATTTTGCTGCCCTCTTAGCTAAGTATAGGGTCTCCCATAAGATTGCTACAGCCTACCATTCCCAGACTAGTGGGTAGGCTGAGGTGTCCAATAGAGAAGTAAAATAGATTCTTGAAAAGGTTGTCAATCTGAACCACAAGGATTGGTCGAAGAAGTTAGATGATGCATTATGGGCATACAGAACGGCCTACAAAATGCCCATTGGGATGTCTCTTATCGGTTGGTATATGGTAAGGCATGTCATCTCCCGATGGAGCTAGGACACAGTGCATACTGGGCCATTAAGAAGCTCAACTTTGACATGGATGCGGCTGGTGAGAAGAGATTATTACAGTTGAATGAGTCGGAGGAGTTCCGTCTTCAAGCGTATGAAAATGCAAAGTTGTACAAAGAGAAGACAAAAAGGTGGCATGATAAGAAAATTGTTGAGCGAGAATTTGAAGAAAGGTAGAATGTCCTATTGTTTAATTCTAGACTGAGATTGTTTCCAGGGAAGCTGAAGTCCCGATGGTCGGAACCGTTTAAAATTTTGAAGGTGTTCCCACATGGTGCCATAGAAGTTGCTGATCCAAATTCAGAAAGGTCTTTCAAAGTGAATGGACAGCGGCTTAAACACTATTGGGGTGGAGACGTCGACCGCCAAATGACGTCAGTTACACTTGCTGACCCGGTCTGATACGGGGAAAAGAGTTAAGCTAATGACTTTAAAATAAGCGCTTGGTGGGGAGGCACCCCCATCTCAGTATCAATTTTTATCCCTTTTTATTTTGTGTAATACTATATTATTTATGATTGAATCTTTTGTAAATATATTTTGTTTAAGTGTTCATATTGCTGTAGCTAGAAGGTTGTGCAGTTTAGTATGTGTTTAGGTTTCTTTTAGCTGCGGTCGTTCAGTATATAGACTGCGTTGTCTGGGCCATGCTGTTAAAATGAAAAAAAAAATTACTGGATACAGGGCTGGCGCCGCAGCGCCAGTAATAGACTAGAAGTCGGCGCCGCAGCGCCAAGAGGCTTCAGTAACCCTGGTTGGGTAGCGCCGCAGCGCGGCTTAAAGATCAAATGTTAGTGCCGCAGCGCCAGACCCAGATGAATTCTCTGGTGGGTCAGCGCCGCAGCGCCTCTTCAAGAGCAAAACCTGGCGCCGCAGCGCCAGGTACGGTTTTTAGTTTTTAAAAACAACCATTTCGGCAGTTTTTGTGAATAACTGCCGAAGTTGGACAGCCTTCTCTCCCCTCCTCTTTATATAAACTCTTCCCCTCCTCTTATTATCTCCTACATTCATATAACATCAAACTCAAGTGTTTAATTGCTTCCATTGTTATAAATCCTTGCAAGTTTATCATTCAACCAAAGAAGGTATGGCATTGTTTCTTTTTGTTTCCTTAAGTACATTATCAATTGATTGAAATGATGATTCTCTCTTCTTAAATGGTTTGGTTTATGGTTCTAATACACTTGCTTGGGATGATTTCCACTGATGGAAATTGGCTAGATTTCAAATACAAACAAAACTATATGCGATAGGTTTTTATTTTTGCACACCATGTGTTTGATAAAATGCTTAAATGAGTTTTTGTTTGTTTTTGGCCTTATCTTAACATGATTTTGTTTGAGTTTTGTTGTGATTGCCAGATACACAGTAAAGATGGCATCCAAAAGACAAAGAACCGAGGGAAGTACTTCGTCATCGGCACAAAAGTGGGACAAAAGGAAGTTCGCCACTGAAGAGGCTAGGAAAAAGTATAATTCCTCTGTCGCGGGAAAAGCATTGATTCCAAAAATAGGGTTACGGCCCAAGCCAATCAATGGAGAATTATGGGCTATGATTGTAGAGAAAACTTGGGTGCGATTCACTAAACCTCCTGAAAATGCCATCATTGCTTTGGTGAGGGAGTTTTATGCAAATGCCACAGCAGAAGGGCCCCTGGAAGTTATTTTCTGAGGAACAAGAGTGGCGTACGATAGTGATACTATCCGAGCTTTCTACCAATTGCCGAAAATTGACAAGGACTATCTTGAAGACGGGATGCAAGAGTATGACCTCAATGATGTGGTAGCTACATTGTGCAAACCAGGGACAACTTGGAAGACAAATCAGAATACAGGGGAGAAGAAAAATTTCCCCCAGAGTGCACTTAGCCTATATGGAAAAGCGTGGTATAGTTTTATCTATGCCCACCTCATACCCACGCGCCATATCAGTGATGTTACAAAAGAACGAGCAGTGTTCTTGTATTCCATTGTGACAGCCAATGAAGTCGATGGTGCAGTTGTCATTCAAGATTCCATTCGTCGAGCCGCGAGAGGCAGCACCACGGGAGGTCTTCCTTATTCATCACTCATCACTCAACTCTGCAAGCAGGCCTGAGTTCTGTGGTGGCCTGAGGAATTAGTTCAGTTCTCTATGCATACCATTAATCACACTCAAATCCAGCGTTATGGAGTTTGGTAAGGAGCCGTGGCTCACCCTCTTGGGAAAGGATTTCTGCTGCCATCAAACCCTCCGCCTGTTATGCAAATACCACACGAGCAGCAGCCCGACCTTAGAGCACAGCCAGGCGCCCTTGCAATGATTATGGAATCACTCAATCTCCTACGTGGCGAGACTCAGCGGATGACTCGGAGGATTGATACGGTTGCGGAGAGGCAAGATTTATTTCATCAATGTCATGCAGAATTCGCCTCCACAGTGTCCAACGTCTACAATCAATTTAGTGGAGATGACCCAGAGTCTGTGCCCCACCAATTCCCGTAAATGCCGCTATTTCTTTCGTATCCACCACTGTCACCAGAAGGCGATAGAGAAGGCAAAGGTGGAGGCGAGTGATTGACTTTCGACGATAAGCCCTTTTCATTTCAGAATGTCGCGCTTAACTCTAATGAGGGCATTGTCGGATTCAAGTTTGGGGGGAGATCTTTTTATTTATTATCTATCTATCTATTATAAATATGAACTATTTGTGAGTATTTACGTTTATGATTGTGGGCTTTGGTAGCCCCAGACTATGTTTATTATGTTTTTATGGGCATGGTTGCCATGTATGTTGGTTTTTGGGCTTTGGTAGCCCCGTACTCTATCTATTTTGAATAATGTATATGTACATATTATCTATTATCTATGCATGATTTTATTTTCTGCGTTTATTTCTAGTTTACTTATTGGTATAGCCATTTTTGGGGCTTCTATAGTTAGTATGCATGTGCCATCGTTGGCATCTTAGTTTAGCCTTTTGGATTATCCCTGTTAGTTAACTTTTGATATGTAGGGGATATTTATAGCAAATTTTTGATTGTGGCCAATGATATGCATATCTATAACTTTGTCAAACTGTTTAGCATTATTGAAAAAAATTCTGAGTTTAAGTTTATGTTTGACTGCTGTTGGTCCCATCTATTTTAATGTGCACATACCAACTGATTTTTTCTAATTATTTATCCAATAGACGTAATTGGTAATAGTATGGGAAATTTTTCGCTTTTGCTCTTGTGAACTTAAGTGAATCGATGAAGTAGGATATAGATCTTTATGCAAGTTCGGATTCATCCTTGGTCTGTAGGCATATAAAAAAATAATAATAAAATAAAAAAAGGCAATCAAGGTTGTGAACTTTAGTTGGCCAAGTTTAATTATGTGGCCTTTGTTGCTCGAGTTTATAGATCCTTAGGGGTGTTTTACACCTAATGCCCTAAAGTCAACTAACTTAGAAGTCATTGATCAAAACCTCGTTACATGGGTAACTCTGAATAGCCTAATGTGATTAGACATTGCACGGTCGTACTTAAAGTGAATTTCTGATGGATAACGGTTATAAATTCTAGACTGACTTAAATTCGGTTACGTGGCTTTGTTGCTTGAGTTATTAGATTCTCAGGGGTGTTCTACACCTAGTGCCCTAAAGTCAACTGACTTGGGAGTCACTGATCAAAGCCTTGTTACATGAGTAACTCAGCCTAAAGTTATCGAGTTTTGCACAAGTCAACTCTTGTCGTTCACATGCTATTACCAGGAGATTTGTTCTTGCATTTGCATCTTACTCTGAAGTCTTGATATAACTTGAGCATGATGAGTTAGCGTTTTCCCTAGTGCAATGGTCTAGTTTTAGATTGATTTTTAGTCAAATTAGTTGGTTCACACACACGCATAATTGAGATGATAAGCAGTCGAATCATAAGGTTATTTCGAAGTCTTATTTTTGATTTTGCATCCTTTTTGAAATTGTTATTATCTATCTTGAGGCCACAAAGTGGGTATATAGTAGTAGATTAGTGTACAGATATTTTTGCTTAGGGACAAACAAAAGCTTAAGTTTGGGGATACTTGATAAGTGGGATTTATACCCACAAATCAAGCCCGCTTTACTTTGAATTCTAACTTACTTTCCTACGCTTTCCATGTTTTTATATATGTACATTGTATGTTTGGCTTAAAACTATTTTGAAGATGTTAGTGGTGCAATTTCAGGTTTTCAGGGGCAAATCGGTCATTTTCCTAAGCCCGGCGCCGCAGCGCCGGCTTCCTTAACAAATTTGGCGCCTCAGCGCCAAATGCCTCTCCAATTCTCTGCCAACCCAGCGCCACAACGCCCATACCAAGTATATTCTGGCGCCACAGCGCCAGGCCACCGACCTTCAAAGATATTAGCTGGCACCGCAGCACCGCTGCAAGGCTTAAAGCTGGCGCCGCAACGCAAGCTCCTGTGTTTTGGCAGAAAAGGTCATTTAATGACCTAGTTGTTGGAAGTTTTTATACACACTTAATTTTCTTAGCCTCCTTAACTCCCTACAACAGTTTTAGCTTAGTTTTTATGGTTTTCTAGCCTTAAGAGAGATTTAGTGGTGCTATAAGTGTTCAGAATTCATTGCGTCCTTCACAACTCGGACTCTACACAGCAAAGGGAAGACTTGGAGCCAGAAAACTTCGCGAGAGGAGTTTTCTTTAGCCAAATCTTTTATTCTTTTGTGTAATTTTGAGCATGTTGAACTCTTTGATGTTGATAATTAGTTCAATAGTTATGAACTAATTCATTTCTAGGATTGCAATGTAACCTAATGTTAGTTTAATCAAATATCTCTCCTTTTTATGGTATTGACTCATGTGTGAATGGATTGTTGTACTTTATGCTTATCTTATTGATTGCTTGAGATAGTAATTGATATGGTTGCAATTGATATTGGAAAATTGACATTATGACCTAACCTAAGTACAACAACACTTGTATTGTTCATGACATGTGTTTATGCGCGATTCTTACATAATAGAATAGGAATATTGCTATTTGCCTTGTGTAATCAGTGAGAACGGCCCTTAATGACCCTTAGTCTATTTATTTTCACCATAGGAATGTGATGATTTATATAGCTAAGGGATTGCACTTGAAACTCGGAAGAGGCTTGTGTACACTGTTAATTCTCGGTTAACCATTCTTGTGAGTCATTATTATAAAAAGAGAGTTAGGAGATTAATCAACGCATTAGGGGAAATTGTAATTCTAGTTTGCCTTCTTTGAACTTACTCTTATTCTCACTTACTGTTTTAATTATTCTAGTTTTAACAAACAATCGATAATCAACCATTTAAACCTGATTGTAATGAAGGGTTTAGTGTTTGGATAGATTTTAGTACTTTAGTCCTTGTGGGTTCGACACTCTACTTTTATCACTATATTACTTGTTTGACCGCGTATACTTTCGCGTGTTCATCGATCGATAATCCGACCAACAATAAGCTTCAACTGAACGACATATTTTTTACTGGAAACAACCAATTTTAAATCAAAAACTGTGAGTTCAATGGAATAATTGACTTTTAAATCAAATCTTAGATATCAAGATCGAAGTTGTACACTACTGTAACCTTTAACAGTCAAGAGACTATGGACCATTCATCTCCTACTCCAGGTGATCAACCCTTTGTACTATGTATTGTGCACAAACATATTATCGCTATTCCGTAACACGGAATTATAGTTTTCGATAACCTTTACCTCTGATATAGGGTTGTTCATCTCAGCTTTAACATAGGAATCCACACCAAAAATAATTTGGTTTGGAATAACTTCAGAAAAAATTCTAAACTTTTAGAACGTTCCTCAACTATAGACTAGTTGAATCAAAAGTGTTCGATAGTCATTCAAGGATTTGATAGCAATATCATCTTGAACATTAGAACTTAAACAAACCATGATTTAATAAGTAATAGAGTCACAATAATTCATAATTGAGAAAAAATACTATTTATCGAATTAATGTTTTCGAAAAGAATTGGAAAGATTGTTCAAGAACATAGACATTGTACAAATTAAGAAACCTTGTTGAATATGAAAGTATAAGAGCATTCACAACAGTTTTCTCATCTCTATCCCTACTCTGCAGTGTTATTGGGTCATTCTGTAGGATAGGGATTCAATTTTTTCACTATGTACCCAATAGGTTCCTTATATTGATTCCTTAAATATTAAATTTTGAAATTTAAAATTTAAAATTTAAAATTTAAAATTTAAAAGTTAAAATTTGAAAGTTTCAACAGTCAAATCATGTTTTTACCGTTGTAACTATTTTTTATTTAAAAGTAATTGTTGTTTGAATTTTAAAATTGCAATTATTTTAATTTAAAAATAGATATTGCTAGAAATCAAAAAGTGCAACGATCATTATGTGTTTATGAGAACTAAAATAATATTATTTTAATTATAAAATAATAAAATTTATAATTAATAGTAATATTTTTTTCAAAAATGATCAAAATCAAGATTTGACTGATTTTTAATTTTTTTATAGTTCTCTTTCTTCTCTAAATCCTTTGTTTAAAAAATAAAAATGAGTGAATTTGATAGGCATACCCAAATCAGCAATTAAGTGAGATAAGATCCTTTAACCAACATAAAATGACAAAAAATAAGGTGTGAAATGTCATTTTACATAAATAGGGAACGCTCTTTTGATTCCCTCACCCTAAGGAGTCAAATCATGTATAGGGATTAAAATAGAGAATTATATAAGGATAAGGAAACTGTTGGATATTGATTTATTGATATATTCTTCAAATGTGGGGATAGAGAGTTTATTAGAGAAACTGCTGTGAATGCTCTAAGCAAACGTTAGGAAACTTGACTTGCGTGTTCGCTACAAAATTACAGTACACTTCCTTTAAATACCCTACACATTTAAGTCACATTGGTATACTGATTAGTCACAAAACAATATTCACTAATCGCTTACATTAATCTCATTCTATGACCCATCATTCTTTGATTATCACATTACATCATTTTATGTGATTACAACTTGTTAATATATCTTATTACATGTTTAATGCTTCATTGCGTTCAAAAGAATAGGTTAAGTTAACCTCTCCCAAACTGTACATTTAAAATCTCATTATTGGGTTTGTTCTGCTACCGGCGCGACCGCGCCCAAACTGCTCTTGATGCCAGCGCGATCGCGCCCAAAAGCAGTGCTACAGCGCTCGAATGCAGAATCAGTTTTCCTAGTTCGCGAATCAAACTCTGATTTCTTACAAAATTCCTATCTTCTTCATCTAAGGTTCAAATCAGTTGGTTTTTGAATCAATAAATTTGTCAAACATAGAAGAATACATCTATACAGTAGTTTTAACATTACAAAAACTTCAACAAACATTCCAGGAGTTCACTTTCAATGTTCATGCTAGTTATTCATGTTCTTAACATATTTTACGAAATCCTCCACCATGAATTCGTTTTACATCCGTTTTGGTTCATTCAAATTGGGTTGTTTTCGTATTTCAAATGAGTATAACACTCAAGCATTAATTCAAGACTTTAAACATCAGATCACAACCAATTTAACCCATAAAAAAGACCCAAAATGTTAAAAATCAAACCAGCATTCTATATCTTCCCTCTTTACCCATAAATTCATATTGGTCTGCTTTAATTCCACATGTGAATGATACTAACAGATTACTCAACACTCAACAACACATAATCTCATTTTTCATCAATTCATACAAACAAAAACAATTCTAATAGTTAAGAACTTAAGAAAAGAGACTAGAAGATTTAGAGTTGATTTCTTACAACTTAGATCCCCTTAATTTGCTAAATAATTGCTAGAGCCCTTCCTTCTCCTTCCCTGAGATTTCCTGAAGTTCCTCTCAATTCTACTAAAAACCAATTTTCACTTTTCCTCTCTAAGCCCTGTGTTTTTTTTCTTCAAATGAATTGAATGAGGAATGAACTGATGAGGAATGAGGTGAATAATATCACCTTCAGTTTATTGACGTTATTAGAAAAGAAAGGTCTGATCGTTACCAACTGCTCAATGTCTTGTTTGTCTGCTAATTATTTAGCCTCTTTACTTCTTCTATTATATCGAACAATACACCCTAAATTATATTATCCCATGTTACTACTTCCCATTTAATCTATTTAACCAATTTTTATATTACAAATTGGATTTATATTGGGTCTATTGTAAAATTAAATTGTATATTGGAAATATTTAATTCCTTACATTCTGACTTTATCAATATTATTATAATTCTTATTTAGTCATTTACTACCCCTCTAATTTAATTATTTAATTAAATTAATATATTCCTAACACATTAGCGTGCTAAAATACGCACCAAAATATAAATTCAACCCACATATATTTAGGTAACACAAGTACACCAATTAAATTATCCCAACTAAAGGTAACACAATTACAGCAATTAACTTGATCTTTATCAATAACATTCAAAAAATTGATCTTTATCAATAACATTCAAAAAATTTCATTATGATGTATGCATCCGTCAATTTTTGCACTATATTCTTGAACACATGATATAAATGATGGTCTTAAATGTACAAAACGACTTGTACCTTTATAACTTTTTAAATTGTACTTTACCAATTGAAAATAATTAGGTGGGTGGTGCAAAAAGATGGACACAATATAAAAAGTCGTTGGAGACATGACTTGTTTACCAAAAGATTATGAAGGTGCATGTGAGATAATGTGGCACTCTTTGTTGGATTCAAATGACACTCCAACAATTTAAAAGTTTTAATTCTTTTTTTTTTCTATTCTATTTATTCTTCTGACAATCGAACCATGTTATTATAAATTAAATCGGGTAAATTCTTTTTAAAACTTGGAACATATTTTAGCGACGTATGTGCATACATGAGATATGTAAAAATTAAGAAGGATATCTGTAACACCTCAGTCCCACATGAAAAAATTTGTCTATATATAAGAAATTAAGTAACTACCAATAGTACCTTCAAGTTATGACCTTTTGGATGAGCCTGTAGTGGGCTAAGATGATCCAAAAAATACTATTGGGTCAGTGATTTAAGGACTTATTTGGATGGATTTGATTCGATTTAGACTTGGAATTTGATCCAAGATTTGTTCTAGACTCGGAATGTATTATTTAGTTTATTCTATCTTATATAGCATACAATGTCACGTTAGTCGCGATCTAACTTCGCAAATATTTGTCATTTTTCTTATTATTAGTATTTAAAATTTATTAATTGTATTCTACGGATCTACAACTCATTCATGTGATTCTTTTATACTACATTTGAATTGAAGGAATGTAATAGACAAATTAATTGAATGATTTTAAGTGTACAATACAATCTCATGAGTTATAATCAAGTACAATATCAATAATTAAATCAAAATTATGGGGACTGTAATACAATCTCATAAGTTTATAATAAATTGCAATATCAATAATTAAAAGGAGGAAACAATATAAATAATCAAATTATAGACTTACATAAATTATCAGAATTGAACTTGAAACATAAAGGTCATATATAGGGCTCGCGCGGTCCTAACCAATAAGATAAGATTTTATTGGTTCAATTACGTAGATAAATATGAGTAATAACTCTTTTAAAAAGATATATAATATGATGAATCACCTTTATAATTCTATCGAATTTTATTTCACGTGCTGATATCTTTTGCAATTATAATTCGATATAAAATTTTGTACTCCTACCGTCCAATTTTATTTGTCCCGATTGAATTTTTTTGGTCGAATTGATCATATTTAGAATAAAAATTTATTCTTAATTTTATTCGATATATGTACAAAATTTTTATGATAAAAAAGTACATCGAATATACTATTAAAATCAACTTATTTGATTTCAAAATTTCTAATATATTTGTTGAACTATTAGTCTTAAAATTGGTTAACTGACAATAAAAACTCAATTATGACAAGTAAAGTCAAACTCAATTATGACAAGTAAAGTCAAACGGAATGAGTAATACTTAGAAGACTAACATTTATAGAAAAGGGAATAATAGTCATACACTATTATGTATATTTTATTTGTGTATAGTCTGTCAAAACTACGTTATTTTAGCATATTTGTTTTTTATTTCTAATTTGGGAAGAGAGAACTATTTTTTTTAAAAATAAACAAATCTGTCAAAACATACACAACTGTGTTTGACCATATTGTCCAATAGAAAAAATGAAATACACGCATATTGTGACTATATATATCAACTTTTTTGTTGTTAGTTGCATATATAATTATATTTGGTAATATTATAACGATGTACTCTCTCCGTTTTCAAATTATATGATTATTATTGACTTTTGAAAATCAATTTGAGGCATTTTCAAGCACAAAATTGAGTTGATTTATTAAAATATAAAATAATAAAATTTACAATGAATAATATTGTTCAGATAGTTTATAATATTTATTATTGTATAAATTAAATTTAAAAGAATTTATATCAATTTTGAATTTAAAAATCTCTTAAATTAACTTCAAAATATTAACAATAACCAAATAATATAAAAGGGAGGAAATACTGATAAAGTAGATCAACATTAAATTTTAATAAATCCCATTAATTAATATATGCCTTTATTATAATTGGACAAAAAACTTTCGCAAAAGGAGACTCAAATTAATATCCTTAGAGAAAGTGATATCTACCACACCACAGTAAAGGTTGCGGTCGGGCCGCCACCGGCCCAAACTAAGTCCACGTGTCACACCACATTTGCATCAAGCCCCATTAGTAGGTGGATATTGTCTTCAATACGTGCCTACGTGGCAGCCCACTTAGTAAAACCCGCTACGATTCGGGTAGAGTTCAATCCTCGCACGACGCTCGTTAAATCTACAAGAGGAAAGCTCCCAAAGGCAGCACCTCACACGCGGACGGCTGTGATTCGTCCATGTGTTAAAATCGTCGTCATCACCGCCCTTTCTATGATTTCGTGGGCCCATGAAATTACAATTTAAGACATTTGCTTTCAATTAGCTTAGTTGTCAACGGACACGTGGCGTCCTTAGAATCTGACAATGGGTCAGTGGGACCCACTAAATTATCTGTAAGGATCATCCTAGAGATTGTTAAAGACTTTTGTGACTTTTTTGATTATAAACAATGTGATAAGTCGACGTGCCACATTTAACGTAAGAGTCCTTCTACGCATATAAAAAATCTGGACATAAAAATTGGATTAAAAATATAAAATTAATTTGTTCCAGCGGATAATTAGATTTTACAATTCAATTATTCAATGAAATAAAATTATTTTTTTTCGGTCTAATTTTTTTGTCTAAATTTTCGATCTGCATATAATTATTCTTAACCTAAAAAAATATTTGACATGCAAGGACTTTTAATGATAGTGGAGAGAGTTTGCAAGTATTGCACATTGCTTAGGGATAAAGATGTAAAATGAACCATATGATTCAGGCTTGATTCATACTGATTCGAGTTAAAGTTATTCGAATTCGATTTGAAATATAAATGATTCAAATATGAACAAAATTTAAAGTTTGATAAATTATTCGAATTTCTTCAAATTATAATTTTCTATTGATACTCGAATCATATTCGCTCGAAAAGTTCAAACTGTTCGGCTCGATATGAGATCGTATTTGACTCGATAGCTAAACAAGTCTCAATCAAACCTTATTTCATATTCGATAAATTTTATGAATCAAACATGAGCAACTAAGGGTGTGCATGGTGCGGTTTGAAGCCTAAATCGCACACGAAACCGTTTAGGTACGGTTTGACAAATTCAAAATCGCAAATGAAACCACTTGTGATTGGTGCGTTGCGGTTTTGAATCGTGCGGTGCAGTTTCATTTGGTGTGGTTTCGGTTCCAAAATCAATTGAAACAACAAAATTTTATGCAATTGAAATTAATAATTTAGCATCACACAATATCAAAATTGTAAAAGAGATACAAAAGCATCAGAGTTTTTATCTCTTGTTCTACTCGTGATTGCTTAATTTCAATAACTTCAATTCTTTTAACTAGAAAAGATATTGAATCCAAATATAATTATATATATATATATATATATATATATATATAATTTATGAAGTATATATACATATATATGCTCAAGCACTGTGTAGTCCAATAATTTTCTACAATTAAGAAATAATTGTATGAGATTTGTATGGTGATGGTGATCATGTAGATCGATACCATCCAAATTCAAAATTAGTAGCTTAATTTTCATGGGAGGTTTATTACACAAAGTTAAATAAAATATCTCTCCTGTAATAGTATTGTATAATTAATTAATTTTTATTGTGCGGTTTGGTTTCAGTTTTATGCGTGCGGTTTTGATTAGTAACCAAATCGAAACCGTAAATTTGATTTTTTCAACTCACCTAAAACCGCCACATACGCCGGAACCGTTGGTGCGGTTTTAATTGGTGCGGTTTGTGCGATTTTTGGTGCGGTTTCGGTTCCAAATTGATTCCTTGCTCAGTCCTATGAGCAACTCAATATTTGATTCAACTCGATTCATTTACATCCTTACAAAATGTTATTAAATTGAATAATCATTAGCTAACAAAATGCTATTAAATTGAAGCAATCATATAGTCTTCAAAGGACAATGAAAAAGAGAAATAGAAATTCTTTTGATTAAATTTAAATTGACTAATTTATGGTATAAAATGAGAGAAATATTCGATGTGACGATGAGGTACGTCATTACACATCACATATCATATGTTTAGATATTGAGAAAAAGAGAACATGCAGGTCATCAATTCATTATATATGTGCATATTTGATGAATTTATTTTTATTTTTAATTTCTTCATTTTAGCTTAATTACAAACCTCATCATTATGGTAGTCTACGACTAATGACTCGTGCTAAAATAAAATTTCTCTATCTTCTCTTTTTTCTCTCGGTCCCTATCCCTCATATACTCCTTTAAAACCCTAATTAAGTTGAAAAGATAATAACATATTAATATAGGTTGTTTAAAAAAACAAGTGCTTCATATTTGATCAAAAGGTTGATAACTTGTTATGTATGTACCAGAGAAGTTCTCCAAGTCGACGGGACCGATTATGATGACGGTTTTTTGAGTTATGACGACGGTATAAATCGTCACAATAGCCGGTCCATGCTATGGCGACGGTTCATACCGTTGTCATAGATCAGATAATCGTCGTCATAACCGTCTATCAATGGACTGATCCGTTAAAGAACCTTTCTAATGTATGTACTACTTTATATATATATGAAAAAATATATATACACAGTTGTGTAGTACATAGTCGTCCATGACGACAGTTTTTTTGGACTATGGCGACGGTTCAATCGTCGTTATAAATATTTTAGTCTATGGCGATGGTTGAACCGTCGCTATAACCAAAAAAATCATCGTCATAATACGATTGTGTACTACACAACTCTATATATACATATATATATATATATATATATATATATATATATATATATATATATATATATATATTATGATCACAAATTCACAATCATGCTTCGACCGACAGGACATGCCAAAATAATTTTTGAATTTGCAGCTGCCAAGTGTCCACTCTTTGGATATAGTTGCCAAATTTGGCTACACAAAAAAAAAATTGTGAAATCCATAAGACGGTATAATATACTACAAGATTTATGATCATGATTCAAATGATGTAACCAATGACTTCAATTTTTCAAACTCCTTTTTAATTCTCTTTTCTCATTCATAGAAACAAGTACCACTTTTGCATCATTACAAAATTTGCTCAATAGGATTGGATTCTCATTTTATCACTTATAGTATGCACATATATTGATAATTGTTTATAGCATTTGTAGCGGTAATGTTTAGTATATATACACGATCACTGTATTTAAAATAGTACAATGCATCTAAATTCTAAATAATGTGTTTGTGAGTTAAATATAAATTATTTTAGACTAAACTAGCTACTTGTGGACAACCAAAAATATTAATTAAATTTGGAACTCAAATGCACTGAACGCTCTATAAATTAATAGACGAACAAACACACAAAAAAAATACTCCCTCCATCCTTTTATATCTGACGTTTAAGGATTCTTTGCAACAATTAAAAAATATTAAACATAACTCTTTTACCCTTAATAAATGAATTAATCAGACAAAAAATTAATTACTCTCCCACGTTAAAATCAAAACTTCTCTCTCTTCTATTACCATCTTTTTTCTCTCTTCAGTACAGATTTTCTTCTCATTGTCTCTCCTTACCATCTTCTCCTTGTTTTACTTCTTCTTCCTTCAAGCTGAAAGCATTACCAATGGCCCCCTCACCATTACTCGAAACTGTAACCTTGCCCTGTTCTGAATCTATTTTGGTGGTATAAACACCTAGCAGAAACCCAACAAAATTGACAGAAAATCAACATATAATTCAAAATGAAGCCAATTTCACCCAATAGCAAAATAATGAAAAATATGGCAAGAAACAATTTAACCTAAAGTAACTATTTCTGGGTACAAAAGAATCTATATGATCAATTCTAAAAGAAATGCAATTTGGTACATACCATCAATTTTCTGCAAGATTTTCTTCACTTTATGCTTGCACCCATCACAGTGTATGTTAACTTTCAGGACACTAGTCTGGAGATGAATTACAAAGAAAAATGGAGACGGGGCTTAATTTTCTCTGTTTCTTTGTTTTGGAGCTTTTTCCAAACTAACAGAGGGCGAGAAATGAGAGGAAAGCAATGGGTCTAAGCAAAGAAAGTAATAGAACAGGTTCAGTATCACAGAAGGAAGAGGAAAGAGAGAGAGAGACAGAAGGAAGAGAAAAGAGAGAGACAGAGAGACAGAGAGCCTAGACCGCTCCAACGCCGCCAATCTCAGCCTCCCCAGCTGCGGCCCCGGCAGCTCCTCTGATCGGACCCGCACCTTCGTCGTCAACGGCCTCCGCAAGAAGCTCCAGGACTCCATGAACTCGTTCCACGATCTCCGCCAGCGGATGGCCACAGAGTGCCGCAACATCGTCCAGCGCCGCTACTTCGAGTCGACCGTCGACTCCTTGATCGCCACAGGATAGAGCGAGACATTTCTGCAGAAGGTGATTCAGGAGCAGGGAAGGGGCCAAGTGATGGAGACGATCTTGGAGATCCAGGAGAGGCACGATGCGGTGACGGAGATGGAGCGGAATTTGATGGAGCTGCATCAGGTCCTAAAGAATTACTCTATTTGACAGAGAAAGGGTAGTATTGGAATAAAAGTGGACAATTTAGTTTTGGACTTGTAAAATGTCTATTATTTTGGAAAAAATAAAAATCACTTAAACGTCAGATATAATGGGATAGAGGGAGTATACATATAAGAGTTCTAGTATGTATTGCGACTTTTTTTTTTTCGAATTACGATTATAACGTATATTACTATATTAGATTGTGTAGAATTATAAGGTTGACCCACTATATCAAATACATCATTAAAATATTATTAATTATATTTACCCACGTACGTAACTCGCAACAAAAAAGTCAACATATAAAGTCGTCATATACGTGATTTTCGTACATATAATGTTACGTAGTATTTTGCCTACATACCGTTATTCATTTATATATTGACATGACTTTTAAAACGAACCTAATTTTAAATGAGATGAGATTTTCATTTTTGAAACGTATTGATAACATTCTGATCAGGCTCGCATCAAACATTTATTACTCAACTCAAGTTTCAGGGGTTCATTAAGTAATTTAAGATGTTTGGCTAAAGTTAACTCAAGGGAACCCAAAGAGGAGACGAAAGAGCATGAGACACAGGTTTAGGTCAATTTGATGCAAGCCCAATTCAAAAATTAGAGAAGATGTTATTTTCTAAAATATTAGGCAAACTATATTGTATTTTGTTTCCTTTTGTTTTAGGTAATTTACCATGATTCTAGGGGGGTTATGATTTATTTATATTGCAATTTTAGAAACTTCTACTAGGGTAAAATTAGGGCAACACTTTTAGGGTTTTTATTATCATAATTATATCCTTGTACTAGTATAAATAGGTCTCAAAATAAGGTTTTGGTACTGATTGATTTAATAATATTTCTTCTTTTAGATTACATGAGAGTATTCTATCTTTGTTTTTTTAAGAACTCTTGATCTTATCGGTGTGTCCGTGTCGATCAATCTGACTTATCAGGCATCAATTTGTGGCGTCTTGCACCATACATCAACCGTTGATTGTACTAAGGTTACTGTAAGACCCCAATTTTTATGAATAAAGATTTAATTTTTTTATATATTATTTCGAATAATAAGGTGTTGATTTGATAAATATGGAAGTTATGGGTGAAATGTGTAAATATTTTTAAAATGAGCAAGTGGTTATAAAATATTCTTGTTGTCGGGGAATATTCGTTTGGTCGTGGAATATTCTTGTTGTCGGGGAATATTCGTACGACGGCGCGGCTATTTGTGGGCCCCACAACGGAATAACTGTCGGATATAGAAAGCGACAGAAATAACCTTTTTATAAAATAACGGCGTAGTTGTTACCGTTAGTACTGTTGAAATACCCAGTGATTAAAATACAATAGCACACGGTATTGCACAGTATTTTGAATTATTGAGTCTTACGTGAGAAGGCACTTACTTAATTATTGTTACAGTAATTACTGTTCAATATTTTATATTATTGACTCAATAATTGCTACGTTGATATTTTATATTATTGACTCAATAATTATTACATTAATATTTTATTGACTCAATAATTGCTACGTTGTCATTTCATATGATTGATTCAATAATGGCTACAGTTGATATTTTGGTATTATTGATTCAATAATTGTCACTGCACAGTATTTCACATTATCAACTCAATAATTCATATTATTTGAATAATATTATTAGATAGCATTATTGACAATGTCTAAGGAAGTTCTGTGTAGGAGGGGTTATTTAATTGCGCGCCAATAAGGAGAAGTCCTTATCGGAAGGCCCCCTCTTTCCTGGGAACGACCTGGTTGTCAATATTGTAGTTCTGTAATATTATTTGTGAATAATTAATTATTGATTTATATGATAAGAAAATATTTATTTTGTGGATATTAAAGAAGGAATTAGCACTGATGTGTTTTTATCAGTATTTTGGTGTGGAAAATCATCTGTTTATGGATTTCGGATAATTTATATTTGGAATTTGGAAAAACTTCCTTCTACAAAGTTGTAGAGAATTAAATTTCCTATGAAAAGGACACATCATTTGTATTTTTCTGACAAGGGGGCTATTTATTATGAATTATTGAAGTTTTGAAAAATAAATATTTTTTTTATAAAAAGGTGGGCCCCACTTTTGTTGGTTTGTTGAAAATCTGATATTTTGAAGCAGCCGGCGGCTGGAGGATTTTTTTTTAAAAAAATATTATTTTATTCATTTAGTCTCCTTTGGCATCCTAAGCTTTTCCTATAAATAGGGTACTTAGGTTAGAATTGAAAATCACACCAGAATCATAAGTTTTCTCTCTCTATAATATCGAGCGTATTTTTGTGAGTATTTCGATACTTTGAGTATTAGTATTCAGCGCAAGTTTCCTTCAATATTATATCCGATATTCCAGTCAGAAGTACTATTCTTTTGAGGTAAGGGATGTTATTTTCTTTCGTAAATGATGTTATTCTTTTCAATATCATTATACCGAAATATTGGCATGGATTTTGTTATGAAATTCTTATTTTTTTCCGTCGGAGTTACTATTCACGTATACGGCACTATTCACGTATACGTCACTATTCACGGAAAAACTAAAATTTTTTTTATTTGTCCAAATTACTTGTTAAAGTTCTTATCTTTGATTGGATTTAAGTTTTGAGCTTTATTCTTGAATTTTGCTCCACAAAGTATTATTATGGAATATTCTTGAACTTTGATAAACTAAAATACGAATCCTTAATCTTATCCTTTATTTCACTAGATTCGTTATTTATATGGTTTTTTATCATTCTCAGTTCTAAGTGGTGATGTAACTGAATATCTTTGGCCTGTAGAGCAAAGATGAATGATTACCTGATGTGACGTCCCCTAGAATAGGTCCATTCAACCCAACCCATTCTGAGTCGCCAAATACATGGTACAGAATTCAAATACAAACTTTATATCATACGATCGTGCAAAATACGATCACACAACTGTGAGTGTCAATACAAATATGTAGAAAATGTTAAGATTCAAACTAAGTCCTCATTACAATTATTATCACACTATTTATCAGAAATAGTGAGGACTACTACTGCTCTAACTCGGACCATCACTCTGTCCCCCGACTAGTTCCCGCAACATTCTCATTTCCTGAAGAGGACAACAGATGAAAAGGGTGAGCTCAACTAGCTCAGTAAAGAATATTATGACTACGATAATGGAAAATAAATTATCGTTAGCCTTCAATAAATCATATAAAATATAATGGACAACCAATCTTAGATCAATATTGGCAGCGAAAATAACAATTCATTAGAAGAGTTAAGCAGAGAATCAAGTCTACTATCTTCTATGATTTAAAAGTCCATCATCAATATTTTATCCCTGTAACATCAATCAATATACATCTCGAATCAAATATTCATCTTTGCACTACAGGCCAAAGATATTCATTTGTATCATCAGTGGTCATATTCATCTCAACACCTGTCATCTTTGCACTACAGGCCAAAGATATTCATCAGGTAATCATTCATCTTTGCTCTACAGGCCAAAGATATTCATCAAGTAATCATTCATCTTTGCTCTACAGGCCAAAGATATTCATCAAGTAATCATTCATCTTTGCTCTACAGGCCAAAGATATTCAGTTACATCACCTTTTAGGACTGAGAATGATGAAAAATATTTTAAAAAACAACGAATCCAGTGAGATAAAAGACAAAGACTAAGAATTCGTATTTTAGTATATCAAATTCAAAAATACCTGATAATAATCAATTATGGAGCAAAATTCAAGAATAGAGCTCAAAACTTGGATACAATCAAAGATAGTAACCTTAACAAGCAATTTGGACAAATAGAAGAAAATTTAATTTTTCCGTGAATAGTGTCGTATACGTGAATAGTAACCCCGACGGAAAAAGTAAGAATTTCAACATAAAATCCATGACAATATTTCTGTATAATGATATTGAAAAGAATAACATCATTTACGAAAAAAATAACATCCCTTACCTCAAAAAGATAGTACCTCTGACTGAAATATCGGATATAATATCGAAAGAAACTTGCACTGAATACTAATACTCAAAGTATTGAAATACTCACAAAAATACGCTCGATATTATAGAGAGAGAAAACTTCTGATTCTGGTGTGATTTTCAATTCTAACCTAAGCACCCTATTTATAGGAAAAGCTTAGGATGCCAAAGGAGACTAAAATAATAAAATAATATATTTTTTCCAAAATTTCCGCCGCCTGGCGGCTAAAATTTTTTTCCAACAAAAGTGGGGCCGCGCCCATAAAAAATATATATATATTTCGAAACTTCAATAATTCATAACAAATAGCCCTTTAGTCAGAAAAATACAAATTCTATGTTCTTCCATAGGAAATTTAATTCTCTACAACTTTGCAGAAGAAAGTTTTTCCAAATTCCAAACATAAATTATCCGAAATCCATAAACAGATGATTTCTCACACCAAAATATTGATAAAAACTCATCAGCGCCAATTCCTTCTTTAATATCCACAAAATAAATATTTCCTTATCATATAAATCAATAATTAATTATTCACAAATAACATTATAGAACTACAATATTAACAACCAGGTCGTTCCCAGGAAAGAGGGGGCCTTCCGATAAGGACTTCTCCTTACTGGCGCGCAATTAAATAACCCCTCCTAGACAGAACTTCCTTAGACATTGTCAATAATGCTATCTAATAATATTATTCAAATAATATGAATTATTGAGTTGATAACGTGAAATACTGTGCAACGACAATTATTGAATCAATACTACAAAATATCAACTGTAGCCATTATTGAATCAATAATATAAAATGACAACGTAGCAATTATTGAGTCAATAAAATATCAATGCAGTAATTATTGAGTCAATAATATAAAATATTGAACAGTAATTACTGTAACAATAATTGAGTAATGGCTTCTCACGTAAGACTCAATAATTCGAAATACTGTGCAATACCGTGTGCTACTATGCAACACCGTGTATCACTGTATTTTAACCACCGGGTATTTCAACAGTACTAACGGTAACAACTACGCCGTTATCTTGTAAAAAAGTTATTTCTGTCGCTTTCTATATCCGACAGTTATTCCGTTGTGGGGGCCCACAAATAGCTGCGCCGTCGTACGAATATTCCCCGACAACAAGAATATTCCACGACCAAACGAATATTCCCCGACAACAAGAATATTTTATAACCACTTACTCATTTTAAAAATATTTGCACATTTCACCCATAACTTTCGTATTTATCAAAACAACACCTTACTGTTTCGAAATAATATATAAAGAAAACTAAATCTTTATTCATAAAAGTTGGGGTCTTACACCTGATGAATATCTTTGGCCTGTAGTGCAAAGATGACAGGTGTTGAGATGAACATGATCACTGATGATACAAATGAATATCTTTGGCCGTAGTGCGAAGATGAATATTTGATTTGAGATATATATTGATTGATGTTACAGGGATAAAATATTGATGATGGACTTTTAAATCATAGAAGATAGTAGACTTCATTATCTGCTTAACTCTTCTAATGATTTGTTATTTTCGCTGCGAATATTGATCTAGAATTGGCTGTCTATTATATTTTATCTGATTTATTGAAGGCTAACGATAATTTATTTTCCATTATCTTAGTCATAATATTCTTTACTGGGATAGTTGAGCTCACCCTTTTCATCTGTTGTCCTCTTCAGGAAATGAGAATGTCGCGGGAACTAGTCGGGGGACAGAGTGATGGTCCGAGTTAGAGCAGTAGTAGTCCTCACTATTTCTGATAAATAGTGTGATAATAATTGTAATGAGGGCTTAGTTTGAATCTTAATATTTTCTACATATTTGTATTGACACTCACAGTTGTGTGATCGTATTTTGCACGACCGTATGATATAAAGCTGTATTTGAATTCTGTACCATGTATTTAACGACTCAGAATGGGTTAGGTTGACTGGACCTATTCTGGGGGCGTCACAGTTACCGCTTTGATATCAGCAAGAGGTCAATGTGTCATTAATGTTCCACCCATAATCATTGCTAGAACGATCCGGACGACAACCATCTAACGCAAGCGTGTCGTGGAGTCTATCACGTATGTAATATAATATACCATATATAATTGGAGTAATGAATTGTTGATTGAGTTAAATGGGTCGAATTGTTGAGTTACACTACTGAGTTAATTGAGACAATTTTAATTGGTATGAGTGTCAATCAATAATTATTTTTTATTTTTTAGTTCTTAAAATAATTTAACAATTATGTCTAATTTTATTGTTGGAATGAGATAGGATTAAGTCCATCATTATTCTAATTGTCATCATTAAAGATGTATCTATAAACTCTTATTTTGATACACATGTCATAATAAAAAAAACTAAATTGTATGTTTTTTTACTTACAAAAGTTATTTTAATTTTATATTTATTATACATCTATTAATATAAAATGTATTGAGTAATAAAATATATTTCTAACAATAATATGGTAATATATAACTTGAAATTAACACTTATTATCAAAATTGAATTATGCTCTAATTATTTTTTAAGTGAAATAATTAAATTTTTATATTAATGTATGGATTTTTAATTCAAAAATTTTAAATCTCTTTCAAATGTGGCCCGTGCTTCGGACTACCATACTAGTGTCTAATAATAGGCGATATCACAACAATCTAATATTCTATGGTCAGATGGTAAAGAGTAAGGTATTGTAACCTTTAAATTTCAGGTTGTGAGTTAATTTCTTTATCATCTAATGACTAGTGATTGTATACTTAATTATGAGATTATATTGTATTTTGCAAGTGGGGCTTTAAAAAAAAGATATCGGCTCCTAGTTGGGAAGCCATAGTAAAAGTTTCTTGTCTTTTATTTATTATTTAATTAATGAAAAAAAGTAACCCAAAAATAAAGGGTTATTTATATTTCTTAGTACATTTTTAGAAAAAATTACAACAAAAATGTATAAAGAAAATATTTACAAAATTAATACATTTTTAATATTTTATTTATAAAAGTAGTGCATTTGGCAATTGCCATAGCTGGCACACTACTGGATCTGCGACGATCACTTCTAGCACAAAATTGTGAACTCTGATCATCAGTGCTATCACCCCACATGCTGCCGTCGCAATCATCCATAGCGTGCCACCATGCACCCCGGCCCACGGCCGAGCCCGGCCACCACCACCATGTGCTGACATGTTTCAAAATCATGTGCAAAGTTGAGACATTGGAGTTTCGAGGATTTCCAAAACCTTAATTAGCAACATTAGGACTAAGGTTGTGTTTGATAAACCTGAGAATTAAGATATGAATGATTATGATGTCTTAATAAATTAGATCATCTGAATGGTTATGAGGTCTGAATATAAAAAACTATTTGATAACTAAAAAATAAGTTGTCACTTAATGACACTATTTTACTATTTTAAATGGTAAAATTTTATTTAATAATTTTAAATATTCAATTTAATAAAAATGAGTGAATAATATTGTTGAATATATTTATATAAAAAAAAATTATCAAAAAAAATTCATTAAGAGGTACCTCTTAATTATTAAGATTTCATTTTCTGTCTTACCGATTAAGAGGCATTCAGAGGTAACAAAAAAATAAACAAATAGCATCATGCCTCTTAGTGAATAAGAGGCAGTCCATTAAGAAGTAATCAGATATAAACAAACAGCACCTAAGGTGGGCAGGCTATATTAATTAATTAACCAAGAGTCAAAGCAGCATCAAACTACTCCACGGTCACTATCTGGAATCAAGACCTCCATCTCAATTCAATTCATCTTCATATTTTTTTTCATAGTGCAGTTGGTAGCCAATCCTTCATACAAAAATAACCAATTCAGTTTTATTGGGTTACCAATTAATTATAAAAAAAATTAAGAACAGTTTTTAAGTGTTACCTGGATTTGTTTTCTTCAACATGTGCAACCATAAATAGTTTTATTAGTTTCTGCAATGGTCGTCGTCGATATATTTTTTTCATAGTGCAGTTGGTAGCCAAACCTTCATACAAAGGTAATCAATTCAGTTTTATTGGGTTACCAATTAATTATAAAAAGATTAAGAACAATTTTCAAGTTACCTGGATTTGTTTTCTTCAACATGTGCAACAATGAACAGTTTTATTAGTTTCTGCAATGGTCGTCGTTGATACATTTTTTTTCATAGGGCAGTTGGTAGTCAAACCTTCATACAAAAGTAACCAATTCAGTTTTATTGTATTACCAATTAATTATAAAAAATTTAAGAACATTTTCCAAGTGTTACCTGGATTTATTTTCTTCAACATGTACAACCATGAACAGTTTTATTGGTTTCTGCAATGGTCGTCGTCGGTATGTTTTTTTTTCATAGTACAGTTGGTAGCCAGACCTTCATACAAAGATAACCAATTCAGTTTTACTGGGTTACCAATTAATTATAAAAAATTTAAGAACATTTTTCTAGTGTTACCTGAATTTATTTTCTTCAACATGTGCAACCATGAATAATTTTATTGACTCTCTTTACCAGTCCGATGGAGTATATCTATTTAAGGATGCTTGAGCACTGCAAACAAAAGTGCAAAACAGAATTCACTTTCCTTACTGTATTATCAGCTAGAAACAAAGATGTACCTCTATATCATATGGTATAACAAACATACACAATTGAAGATACAAGTTGGGCTTGAACAATAAAATTTCACCCTCACAGTAAAACATTCTATATCCCGTATATTTATACGTGTTTTTATCTACCTAGTAAGAAGCAATTAATCGCAAATCATCCAATTGATTCGACTTGGCAAAAATTCCAACCAGTGGAGCTGTATTATATGTACAGGCCTCTGTCTGCATATAATTCCCTCTATCATCACCGAACTCATCTTCTCTGTCGGGCTCTCCAACCAAAGCTCCGACTACAACGTTTGGGTTGGGTTCAGACCTCCCGTACCAGTCATCGTACATTTGTTAAATTCAATTAGTGAAAATCATGTAAAGATCATAATTAATCTCAAAACTTCATGAACTAAACATGTTTATAATAATCCCATGTTGAAACAAAAAGAAGAAGAAAGAACATAACATAAGCATACCATATTCCATAATATTGTTTGATCAAACGAGTTAAGATTTTTTAATTGATGCGTATTTTTTCAGAAATGAATTTCTCTGTTGATTGGGATACAAAGAAAACTGTGAAGAAAAATCACACGCTCAATTAGGGACCATGACCCCATTATAAAGAAAACTGTCTTGTGAAAAAACTGCCAAGGACAGTTATTATCTTTAGTATTTTTAAATTGGTCCCTCATCAATTTAAAAATACAAGTCCGATCTCTACACATTAATTCCATGACAAACATACCCTTAAGCCTACTTAAAACTTAATTAAATCACTTATATTTAGGCCTATACATAATAACACACGTTAATAATATACATGTGTGGTCCCAAAAAATTAATCTAACAACTTTTTTCAATGCTTTTTTCTTTGATCTTCATGCTTTTTGGCAAGTGTTAAGTGATTATTGTGTTGCACTCTTTTTGTAATTATTTTATGGATGCACTAATCTTGTAATTACTTTATAATTATTGTATAGTAATGTAAAGATCCCAAAAATAAATCTATTAATGTAAAAGAAATGTATATAACTGAACAAAGATTAATGAACCCAAAATTACTAAACATGTAAAGATCATAATCAATCTCAAAACTTCATGAACTAAACATGTTTATAATAATCCCATGTTGAAACAAAAAGAAGAAGAAAGAACATACTAGAAGCATACCCGATTCCATAATATTGTTTTATCAAACAAGTTACGATCTTCCAATTGATGCGTATTTTTTCAGAAATGAATTTCTCTGTTGATGGGGATACAAAGAAAACTATGAAGAAACACTACACGCTCAATTGGGGACTGTTGGGCCGTGAATATCTTGGGCCGGTCAAATCTTATTTATCTTGGACTTTTCGGGTCAAACCCATTTTTACCCTTGAAGTATTGGGCTATTGTCTAAATGATTATCCAGATAAAATTTGGGCTGGAGCCGGTAGTGGGGGACAGGTGGCAGATTATGAACTAAAAATTATCCCTAATCTATGGGATTAGCATGAGGCTGATTGAGGTGATGGGCCCAGTCGTCTTTAGCCTCCTTCATTAATGAGGAGTTGACATAATATTGACTGGGTGGAGGGCAAGTATGAAAAAGCCTGCATGCGCCAGCTGATGTACCCATCGGGAGAAAACATGTAAGTTGGTGAGATGATATATGAGTATCAGGCATTACACAAAGGAGGTAACTTAACACCTTTTTCTCTGCAGACACTGAAGCACACAAACCTCCATTGTTAAACCTTTTCTCCGACCTGTACTTATTCTCACACCGGACAGATCTCCGGCGGCCCAAAACCGTCGAGATCCGGTGCTGACATGTTCATTGTGCAGGATTAGGCGCGCTTTTCGTGGTTGAGGCGCGTGGCGAGATTGTGGCGTTAACATTGGCGCTAGAAGGAGGGGTCTTTAGTGTTTCTGGTTTTCAATCACAACTTACTGAACGACTTACATTGGAAACCATGGCGAAAAGTAAAACGGTCACGGCTGAAGGACAGCCGACGAATGCTAGCTCTTCTTCGCAAAGAATTTTGGTGAAAGACAGACTGGGACCCTCCAAAAGTATTCATGATAGACTTGGGTCACAGAAGGTTCTAGGAGATTCTCAGGCTAGAGATCATGGTGATACAAAGAGGAAGCTATTTTCTACTGCTAGCAAAGGTCCTGACAACGATCGGAAAAGGGTGGTGGGCACACTACCTAAGACCCAACACCGAGAAGGCCAGGCGGACAAAATTTCTACCTTGGCAAAGATGGCACAAGAAACCGACACGGCTTTGAAAGCACTTCTGCAGCAGAGGGAGGAGATTTCTAAACAGATGGTTCTTGTGGCTGAGGAAAAAGACGAAGCTTCCAGTTACACTAGACCGGAAAGACGGAGTAGGTCACATGGTCGAAGAGCAAGGAAGGATGAATATTCCAGGCGGGATGATAGTGGGTCTTGTAGCCATTCCCCTGACAGGAAACGAAGTGTGTCACAAGAATATTCTCCCGAGTCTTCGAAAAGAACGCCTCGTATTGAGTATCATAGAGGCAGTAGAAGATATGGGCGACGAAGCCGGTTAAGAAGTCATTCTCCAGAGAGTCCGAAGAAGGAGCACCACACAGGGAGTTCTCGCTCCGGCCGAAGTAACAGACGTAGTCCTTCGGCATCGTTTAGCCCGGATGAAAAAGATCGGATCAAACACAATAAGACGAATTCTCCAGGGAAGGAAATTGCTTCTTCACCCGGGATGGTGGAGGACCCAGCGAAAGAGATAAAAGAGCTTCGGAAGCAGCTAACAGAGGTTCAACAGGGGAAGAAGACTTCGGACAAAAAGACGTCTCCCTTCTCATCGAAAATTCTTAAGGAGAAAGCGGATCCCAGTAAAAAGCTACCTCATATGGAAAGTTATGACGGCTCTGGAGATCCATTCGACCACAGCCAAGCATTTGACAGATTGATGGACTATTACGACTATTCAGATGCAGCTAAATGTCAGACATTCGAATTGACGTTAAGAAAGGACGCAAGGCAATGGATGGGGGCTCTGGCTTCGGATTCGATTGTGTCGTGGGCGGATTTGTGTGACAAGTTCCATGCTCGCTTCGGGAGAAATAAGAGAAGAGGAAGACCCACGGGATCGTTGGCCCAAGTAAGGCAATATTCGAGTGAGACTCTGGGGCAATATGTGAAGAGATTTCGAGAAGCTGTGGGGCAGGTTTCAGATCTTAACGATCTTCAGGCAGTAGGGTTATTCTAGAATGGTTTAGATCTGGTGAAATCGGAAAAATTAGTAAAGAAGCTGATGTTCAAACATCCGAAGAGTCTGGCCAAAGCATTTGAAAAGGCCGAAGGTTTTATCTTGGTGGAAGAGGCGATGGCTAGCTTGAAGCAGAGCTCTTCGAAAAAAGTAAAAGAGAAAGACAAGGAGAAGCCAGACATTAATCAGAGAAAGAGTAGTGTCGGCAATGATCGGTTCGAAGGGAATCAAAAAAGGTATAACAATAACTGGATACCTAGGGGAGATCGCCAGCCCATTCTGACTCAGAAGGTGAATAAGGTGTATACGCAACTCAACACGGATCGGGCCACCATTTTGGAACAAATAAAGAACCAACCGTACTTCGAACCGCCCAAAAACAATCCTCGACCAGGGTCCGGAGATCCTGCTTTATACTGTAATTACCACCGGACGGTCGGACATGATACGAATTCCTGCTGGAGTTTGAAGGAATTCATTGAGAGAAAAGTTCAAAGTGGTACTTTGATACAGTATGTAGCAGGGCGAGAACAACAAAGGGATCAGCCGAGGAATAGGGAGTTAGCTTAAGTCGCCCAGCCTGTTCAACCAGTGCCGAACCAGGCGGTGCGGCATGTTGTAGATGTGATATCTGGGGGAAACATGGGAAAGGTTGCAGGTAAGAAGAGACGAGGATATCTGGACTCGGTGATGTCTCTGGAAGATAAGCCTATGAAGGCCGAAAGGGCATATCCGGGCTCCATAATCTCCTTCACAGATGAAGATTTCCCTTCGAAACCCATCGAACCACACGAAGGAGCCTTGGTGATCACTGCACAAGTTGGTTCGGTGGATATGAAGAGGATGATGGTCGACAATGGCTCTTCGGTGGATATACTATATGTTCATGCTTATCACCGAATGCCTCTAGATGGTCAGAAGATGGAGATTGGGCAGGAGGCCCCTTTGTATGGTTTCAGCAACGATCCAGTCAAAGTGGCAGAAACCATCGAGCTGCCGGTTGTCTTCGGGACAGTTCCCTAACAGGTTCAAATCATTTGTAAATGTTACGTTGTACATGTTGATTCGGCTTACAATGCTATTTTGGGGAGACCTGCTTTGACAGCTCTACAGGCGGTTACTTCAATTTCCCACTTCAAGATTAAATTTCCTACGCCCCATGGAGTTAGCGAAGTCACAGGAGATTTAGACTTGGCGAGGAGGTGTTATCGGAATGCTCTAATCACCTCGGGAGTAGGAGTCAGAAAACAAAAACACACCATGGCCATTGAAATAGAGCCATTCACAGAGAGTGGAACAGAACCCTTAGTCATGCCCGTGGAGGAGACCGAGGAGATCGAGTTGATTCCGGGAAGGAAAGAAAAAATAGTGAAAATCGGTTCGGGGCTTTCAGAGCCTTTTCGGACAAGTTTGATGAAGTTGCTTCGGTGTTATGCCAATGTCTTTGCTTGGGTTCCCAGTGATATGCCGGGGGTGAGTCAAAAAGTGGCTGAACATAGATTGCAAGTGGATCCCGATAAGAAACCAGTTGGGCAGAAGAGAAGGATTTTCGCACCGGAGAGACAGGGAATAATTGATGAGGAGATCACCAAGTTGCTGGATGCAGACTTCATCTTCGAGATTGATTATCCTGAGTGGATGGCAAACGTAGTTCTGGTACAAAAGCATAATGGAAAATGGCGAGTTTGTGTAGACTATACCGATCTAAATAAGGCGTGCCCGAAGGATTTCTATCCTCTGCCTCATATTGACCAACTTATTGATGCAACTTTGGGATACGCTTTGCTTAGCTTTATGGACGCTTTTTTGGGATATCATCAAATTTCTATGTGCAAGGAAGATATACCGAAGACAGCTTTCATTACTCATCGGTCGGTGTATGCCTATAAAAAATGACGTTCGGTTTGATCAATGCGAGAGCTACGTATCAGAGGATGATGAACCACATCTTCACGAAGCAGCTAGGCAAGAATATGGAGGTTTATGTTGATGATATGATTGTTAAGAGCATGTCAGTTCGTGGTCATCTGGATGATCTAGAAGAATGTTTTCAGACGGTTCGCCGTTATGAGTTGAAGCTGAATCCCACTAAATGCACTTTCGGACTGGGGGCAAGCAAGTTTTTGGGATATTTGGTCAGTAAGAGAGGTATCGAAGCCAATCCAGAGAAGATCCAGGCTATCTTAGACATGAAATCACCACAGTCGTACAAGGATGTCCAGCGTTTAACTGGTAGACTAGCATCGTTGCGGAGGTTTATGTCTAAATCGACAGAAAGGTGCTTGCCGTTCTTTAACACGTTGAAAGGGCCGAAGAATGCGAAGACATTCTAGTGGACTTCGGAGTGCGAGGAAGCTTTCCAAGGAATCAAGAGGTACTTATCTTCGGCACCTCTATTGGTGAAGCCAGTTTGTACTGAACCTTTGTATTTGTATCTAGCTGCAAGTTCATTGGCAGTGGGAGCGGTTTTGGTGCGGGAAGTTGGGGGTAAGCAGCATCCGGTTTACTATGTGAATCATGCCCTTAGAGACGCAGAAGCAAGGTATCCAAACCTTGAGAAGTTTGCTTTTGCTTTGATCATTGCCAGTAGAAAGCTTCGACAGTACTTCCAAGGTCGGATAATAGTGGTATACACAGATCAACCACTGAAGAAGGTGTTGGGAAAGCCAGAGGTTTCGGGGAGACTCGCTGCATGGACAATGGAATTATCTCAATTTTTCATAGAATACTACCCACGGTCGGCTATTAAAGGTCAAGCATTGGCCGATTTTGTGATAGAGTGCTCATTTTCTGAAGCTGATGGGAGTCTAGACGAAGAGAAGGGATCTACGGAGACGGTGGCTACACTTCAGCAGGTGCACGATTATTGGACCTTATATGTCGATGGATCTTCTACTTCGGACCTTGGTGGAGCAGGGGTAATTCTGACGAGTCCGGAGGGATTCAAAGTGCAGCAAGCCATCAGATTTAAATTCAGGACAACGAATAATGAGGCTGAATACGAGGCGGTATTAGCAGGATTGCGTCTGGCCCAGAGTCTGGAAGTTTAGAAGTTGATTATTTACAGTGATTCTCAACTGGTCATTAAGCAAGTTTCGGGGGAATATGAAGCTCGAGGCTCTAAAATGGTTAAGTATCTTGCAGAATTGAAAGATCGACTTCAACACTTCGGCTCATGTGAATTTCAAGGTGTTGGTCGAACTGATAATTCCAATGTTGATGCATTGTCGAAGCTGGCTACTACTGAATCAAGCGCCTTTGAAGGAATAGTTAACTTGGAAAACCCTGAAGCAAGCTAGCATCCAGAATGGGGAAGTGATGTGCGTAGAGCGGTCTAATTGTTGGATGACTCCATACATAAACTATCTAGCAGATGGCGTACTACCTTCAGATCAGATGTTGGCTAAAAAGGTGAGATACAAAAGTGCAAACTTCATACTTATTGATGGAGATCTGTATCGAAGAGCTTATTCCTCTTCATTACTGAAGTGTCTGGTCCCATCTGAAGCTGAATATGCCCTTCGGGAGGTTCATGAAGGTATCTGCGGTGATCACATGGCCGCGAAGTCGTTAGCATATAAAGTGCTTCGTCAAGGTTTTTATTGGCCGACAATTTTCAAAGAGGCTACTAATTATGTGAAAAAATGCCCGAAATGCCAGCTGAATAGTTCAATCCCACATCAGCCACCAGAAGAGCTATACTCGATTTTATCTCCTATACCCTTTGCTGTCTGGGGGGTAGATATACTCGGTCTACTTCCGAAAGCAAAAGGTCAAGTCAGTTTTGTTATAGTGGCAATTGATTATATGACTAAGTGGGTAGAGGCGAAGCCTCTTCGACTGATAACGGAACAAGAATACTTGAAGTTTCTCAAGGAGTCAGTAGTATTCCGATTTGGAATTCCTATGGTGATAATTTCAGATAATGGACGCCAGTTCGTGGGATCAAAATTTGAGGTGTTCTTGAAGGAGTTAGGGATTCAGCATCGAAAGACTTCGGTTGCCCATCCACAATCTAATGGGCAAGTTGAGGTAACTAACAGAATACTCCTGAATGGGATCAAGAGAAGGCTGGATGACGCCAAAGGAAGATGGCCTGAAGAATTACTTAGCGTGCTATGGGCTTACCGAACTACACCAAGGACTACAACGGGAGATTCCCCATTTAGACTAGCATACGGTTCTGATGCTTTAGTTCCGGTAGAAATTGGATCTACAAGTCTTCGGGTCAGTCAATTTAAAGAATTATACAATGATGAGGGACTCAAAGCTAACTTAGATCTGCTCGACGAAGTCCGAGAGGCAGCCTTGATAAAATTGGCCACATATCAACGTCGTGTGGCTAAATACTACAACAAAGGGGTAAAACTTCGGAGATTCGAAGTTGGGAATTTTGTTCTTCGGGAGGTGGAAGCTTCTACGCCTCAGAATATGGGTAAACTCATGCCAAATTGGGAGGGCCCTTATGAAGTCATTAGCGTATCAAAGCCCGAAACTTATCGGTTGCGAGCCTTAGATGGGTTTGAAATCAAGAATACTTGGCATGCTGGAAGGCTCCGCAAGTATTTTCAGTAGAGCTAGTGTCAAAGTTCGAAAGTCTGTAACTACCACGACAATTATCAATAAAAGTGGCTCTCTTTTTCTCTCCAATAATGGTTTTCTTCATGCCAGTTATAAGGTTGGATCCCTTTGACTCCTCGTAGCAAAGCGGAATATCTTTTGGGTTGAACCTGTTCGGCTCTCGGAGAGAACGAGGTTTCCAGCTTGGTATCAGGATGGATTCCTTCGTCTCCTCATAGCGAAGTGAACTATTGATGGTCCAACCCGTTCGGCTCTCGGAGAGAACGTGGTCACCAGTTATAAGGTTGGATCCCTTCGACTCCTCGTAGCGAAGCGGAATATCTTTTAGGTTGAACCTGTTTGGCTCTCGGAGAGAACGAGGTTGCCAGCTTGGTATAAGGATGGATTCCTTCGTCTCCTCGTAGCGAAGTGAACTATTGATGGTCCAACCCGTTCGGCTCTCGGAGAGAACGTGGTCACCAGTTATAAGGTTGGATCCCTTCAACTCCTCGTAGCGAAGCGGAATATCTTTTGGGTTGAACCTGTTCGGCTCTCGGAGAGAACGAGGTTGCCAGCTTGGTATAAGGATGGATTCCTTCATCTCCTCGTAGCGAAGTGAACTATTGATGGTCCAACCCGTTCGGCTCTCAGAGAAATATACGGTTGGATCCCTTCGACTCCTCGTAGCGAAGCGGAATATCTTTTGGGTTGAACCTGTTCGGCTCTCGGAGAGAACGTGGTCACCAGTTATAAGGTTGGATCCCTTCGACTCCTCGTAGCGAAGCGGAATATTTCTTGGGTTGAACCTCTTCGGCTCTCGGAGAAGGATGGGATTATCTAATTGTTATGAAGCTGAATAACATTATAAGTTCTTCGGAACTAATATTCTTATTAAAAGATTGGTGAATTATTTATTCTAACAATGACGTATAGTATCCTCCGGTAATGAGTAAGTTTCGTCTTACATTGTTGTTTGATTTTATTTGAAGTATTGAGCTTAAATTATATATCGTTTAAATAACAGTACCGTTCGACTTGAAAAGGATCAATAAGGGATAAAATATATATATTACTGAACGGAGAAACTAATGGTACAATATTAAAGTGAAAAGTTTTCATAAAGTTCATAAAAATATAAACATGAAGATAAAAAGATAGGCGGTCTTTAGCACTACTCTTCATCTTCATCTTCGGAAGAATTAAGGAGAGTTGGGTCAATTGAAGCGGCAGTCAACTTAGCCCTGTCTTTGCCTCGAGCCACCTCATAGCCTTCAGTATACATTTTCAGTATTTCTTTGGTCAACACCGGAGACTTGCGATATTCATTTTGAATTTCCTGGCGAAGCTCATCAGTGAGAGGAGGGCCGGCCAATTTGAGGTCGCGAAGTTCTACTTCGACCTTACCACGAAGATGAAGATGTCATTCCTCAGAAGCCTTGGCTTCGGCAACCGCTTCGGCCAGACTTTGGTTATTCCGAGTTAGTTGCTCGTTGGACCGTCGCAATCCTTCATTCTGATCATTAGTCTTTTGTTGAAGAACTTCGGCCGCAGCTAGATGTTCTTTCATCTTGGCAAGATCATTTTGGAGACCTTTACAGTTGAAGCGGAGGTTCTCGTGTTCACTTCTCTCCTTTGCCAAGGCAGACTTTAAAATGGCGTTCTCTCTTCGGGCCGCCTCTTCTTCGGCTTCGGCTTCTTTATATCTTTGATGAAGGCACCCGAAAATTCCATTTGCCTGCAGTTATTTGGAGTTAGAAGAAATTCAAAGAAAATATCCATGGACTAAGGCAGATAAAATATGTACTCACTCTAGCCTGATTGATCATACCCTCTTCAAGTAAGTCAGAAATAGAGCTATTGCCAAAGCGGTGGTTATCAGTATCCAAAACAAATGATTTATAAAGATGTAAAGGAAAATCTTCCCTTTGATCCGGCCACAAACTGGGTGAACAGGGAACTCCCGGTTTCGGACCATAGAAGGATGATAAGGGAGGCGAAGAAGGCGCTTCTCGTCCTGGCGGAGGCGTCGGTTGTCTAATGGGGGATGAAGGTGGTTGATCATGGGAAATGGTTCTTCTTTTTTGGATGAGGGGAGGACTTTGTTCAACCTCAAATTCATCAATATCGGCTGAATTAGGAAGAGGTTGACTGGAGGAGGAAGCGGGTATTCTCAATTCTTCGGTGGTGAGGGGGATAATCTTGGCCTTGGCCTTTCGCTTCTTGGTGTAAAGGATTTTGGTGCGCTGCTCAATGGGCATATCCAGGAGGCTTTCAGTAAGGGCGGGATCGGGAGTGAATTTTGGCTTCTTGGCATCATGTTTCTTCTTTCGGGGTATGCTTGTCCCTTCAGGAGGGGTTGGCTCATCTGTTGGGAGGATAGTAGTTGGAATCTCTTTTATTGAAGCTTCCGCATTTTGTATTTCTACAGCAGGGGGATCCACATATTGGGCTTCAGAGGTTTGAGCCTCCGTATCCTCGGCTTCGGTAAAAGCCGGGACCAATTTGGCAGAAAGGAATTTTTCTAAATCCATCCGATCAATGGAAGTAGGTTTAATCAAAGATACTATAAAAGGACAGAAAGTAATACTTTAGAACAATTATTGAGGGAAATTTGAATAAATTTGCACAGAGGGTGGTTTCGGAACTTACGCTTATGGTCATATAACCATGCTTGTTCGCTGAGGAGTCTGAAGCTCCATTCTTTCAGAGGAAGCTTATTCAACAGCTTCACCATTTCATTCCCCCGTTCTTGTGTGAGATCACCGAAGTCTGGAGAAAGAATAGGGGTAGTGGTCCAGTCAGGGATGGAGGAAATATTCGGTCCATTGATAAAGATCCAGTCCTTATGCCACCCTCGGTTGCTTGAGGGGGTTCTATCAAAGATCTTCTTTCAATCTTGACGCTGACGGTTTGCTTAGCCCCTTGAAGCCTTTCTCCCTAGATTGGCCCACCACAAAGAGGGAAAAGAAGAAATCGATAGATGGGGGGATACCTTGCTCGAAGCACCAAGCGGCGAACGCGAGTATGTAAATGTAAGAATTGGGAACTAATTGGGCCAACCCAACCCCTAGAAATCCTAGCATGTTTAAGACAAAAGCATGGAGAGGGAAGCGAAGTCCCTTCTCCAGCAGAGTGATGGGCATAACAACATAACCATCAGAACGATGATACGTGCAATCAGTTGGAGTAGGGGCTCGTAACTGGTAATTGGGTGGAATCTGGTATCTGTCTATGATGGCTAGAATCTCTGATTCGGCAATTCAAGAGGGGGTATTGGCATGAGCGAATCGTTTAACATCAGTAAAGTAGAAAGGGGGTTCCATAGGAATGTCTTTTGGAAGATCAGTGGACGGATTCTTGCTAGAAGAGGGTTTAGACTTAGGGTTTGACGCTGGCATGGTCTGAGTGGGATTTTGGGTGGTTGGAACAGAGGTCTCAGAAGATGGGAGGATGTTACTTTGATCCTAGGAAGCCATTGTTAATAAATTGATTGAGGAAGAGAACTGAAGAAAGAAGAAAGCTAGAGTATTTCAAAATTCAAATGAGCAGGTAAAGTTATCTGATTTGGGGGTTTGAAGATTTTATAGAGTTGTCTTTTTTGAAGGCTCACGAAACCCAAAGGCTGCACATTTAATAGAGATAATGATGGGGAAGGTTAACAATCGGTGTGTGCTCTTGGAATTGAGGAAGCTATCATTTATTTTTGAAAATTTGAAGAGTTGGTATCTGATTTTGAGTTTAAGGGGTCTGCATTTGGACATGGGCCTTTTATTAATTGGGCTTTGCCGAATCTGTTTGGATTCTTCTTGATGGTTGGACTGAATTCTTATACTCTTTTATCAAACACTTTGTTTAATAAAAGACTAAGGGGCAATGTTGGGACGTGAATATCTTGGGCCGGTCAAATCTTATTTATCTTGGGCTTTCTGGGTCAAACCCATTTTTACCCTTGAAGTATTGGGCTATTGTCTAAATGATTATTCAGATAAAGTTTGGGCTGGAGCCGGTAGTGGGGGACAGGTGGCAGATTATGAACTAAAAATTATCCCTAATCTATGGGATTAGCATGCGGCTGATTGAGGTGATGGGCCCAGCCGTCTTTAGCCTCCTTCATTAATAGGGAGTTGACATAATATTGACTGGGTGGAGGGCAAGTATGAAAAAGCCTGCATGCAGCCAGCTGATGTACTCATCTGGAGAAAACATGCAAGTTGGTGAGATGATGTATGGGTACCAGGAATTACACAAAGGAGGTAACTTAACATCTTTTTCTCTGCAGACACTGAAGCACACAAACCTCCATTGTTAAACCTTTTTTTCGACCTGTACTTATTCTCACACCGGAGGGATCCCCGGTGGCCCAAAACAGTCGAGATCCGGTGCTGACGTGTTCATTGTGCAGGATTCGGCGCGTTTTTCGTGGTTGAGGCGCGTGGCGAGATTGTGGCGTTAACAGGGACCATGACCCCATTCTAAAGAAAACTGCCTTCTGAAGAAACTACCAAGGATAGTTATTATCTTTAGTATTTTTTAATTGGCCCCTCATCAATTTAAAAATACAAGTCCGATCTCTACACATTAATTCCATGACAAACATACCCTTAATCCTACTTAAAACTTAATTAAATCACTTATATTTAGGCCTATACATGATAACACACATTAATAATATAAATGTGTGGTCCCAAAAAATTAATCTAACAATCTCCCACTGGACCACATATGTATCCTAAGAAATGTTTTTAACTTTATTGAGCTCTTAAAATTTATTTTCATGTCCTGAAGAGTATTCAAACAATCTCGTCCATTAGCTACATCAATATAGGATCAAAGTGGTCTTCATTACAATAATCGTAATTGGACCTATCAATGGTCTCATATGCCAACATAGCTAAATGACATAGATCAATCATGAATGCATAGCATGGAAATTACATGTAATGTGATTCACACATACCTATTTCCAACCGGTCCTAATTAACTGTAGTGAGATCAATACTTCAATATACTTAATAGAGTGTGAAAACCTGAATACTTTAATTCTGTAGAAAATATATAAATGAAATATGTAGTTTTAACATAAATCAACAACCCAAATACAAACTCTCACTAAATTAAAGTATCCTCAAATAGAATAACACCTATATGAGCAGTGTGCTCGTGAAAGACATTTGGTGGTAATCCTTTTGTGAGCGGATCCGCTATCATGGAGTTTGTCCCAATGTGCTCTATGGAAATCTGTCCACTCTGCACTTTTTCTTTCACAACGAGAAACTTGATTTCAATGTGTTTTGACTTTGTTGAGCTTATGTTATTTTTGGAATATAAAACCGCTGATTTATTGTCACAATATAATTTGAGTGGTCTTTCAACACCCTCCAAAAGTCGCAGCCCAGTGACAAAATTTCGCAACCATATTCCATGATTGGATGCCTCATAACATGCTACAAACTCTGCAGCCATGGTAGACGAAGAAACGAGCGTCTGCTTTGCAAACCTTCACGAAATCACTCCACCAGCCAACAAGTAAACATCGCCTGAAGTGGATCTCCTGCTGTCTTGGCATCCAGCAAAATCAGAATCGGAATACCCAATGATCATTAACCGATCCAATCTCCTATATGTGAGCATATAATCCTTTGTTCTTTGTAAATACCTCATAACCCGCTTAGCTGACTTCCAATGATCCATGCCAGGGTTACTTAAATATTTGCCTAACATGCCAACTATGAACGCAATATCCGGACGCGTATATACTTGAGCATACATTAGACTTCCTAATGCCGACGCATAGGGAATCTTTTTCATTTCTTTAATTTCAAGGCTATTCTTTGGGCATTGACTGAGACTAAACTTGTCTCCTTTAGCGACCGGGGTTTCACCTTGTTTGCAATTTTGCATGCCAAACCTATTGAGAACTTTCTCAATATATTTCCTTTATGACAATCTCAATATACTCCGAGAACGTTCTCGGTGTATCTCAATTCCTAATACAAAGGAAGCATTACCAAGATCTTTCATTTCAAAGTTCTTTAATAGAAATCTCTTGGTGTCATGCAACATGCATATGTCATTTGTGGCCAATAATATGTCATCGACATATAAAACCAGGAAAATATGTTTACTCCTACTGAATTTATGATACACACAATTATCAACAATATTTGTTTCAAAACCATATGAAATAATGACTTGATAAATTTGAAGTACCACTGACGAGATGCCTGCTTGAGTCCATAGATGGATTTTGCCAATTTGCAAACCATATTCTTTGGATCTCCAGACACAAAGTTTTCTGGTTGCACCATATAAATTATTTCTTCAATGTCACCATTGATAAATGCTGTTTTGACATCCATTTGATATAACTCAAGGTCAAAATGTGCAACAAGCGCCATAATTGTCCTAAAAGAGTCTTTCGTAGAAATCGGAGAGAAAGTCTCTTTAAAGTCAATTCCTTCCTTTTGAGTAAAGCCTTTAGCTACAAGACGTGCCTTATACCTCTCCACATTACCATTTGAATCCCTTTTGATTTTAAATATCCATTTACAACCTACGGGTTTCACACCATCCGGTAATGGAACAAGTTCCCAAACTTTATTGTCTTGCATAGACTTGTACTCTTCATTCATGGCTTCAATCCATTTGTTAGAGTTGGAACTTTGCATGGCTTGACAGAAATTGATTGGATCATCTTCCGATATTCCACTTTCTACCTCCTGTTCTTGGAGATATACGATATAATCGTTTGAAATTGCAAATCTCCTTTCTCTCGTGGATCGCCTTAATGGCGCAGATTCTTGAGGTAGTTGAGTTACAGGTATAGAAACCTGTACATTGTTAAAAGTAGCAGTAGGAATTGAGATTTCTCCCTCTTCCTCCTGAAAGACAATGTTCCTAACTTGATTTCTTCCTCCAAACTCAACATCCTCAAAGAACGTTGCAGTTCCTGTCTCAAAAATTGACCTACTAGTGGGATCGTAAAACTTGTAACCCCGTGATCGTTCTGCATAGCCAATAAAGTAGCTGCTAACAGTTTTGGAGTCCAATTTCCTTTTATGAGGCTTATAAGGCCTCGCTTCAGCAGGACATCCCCAAGCACGTAAGTGCTTTAGACTAGGCTTTCGCCCAACCCAAAGCTTATACGGCGTTTTTGTAGCCGCTTTTGTTGGCACTCGATTAAGGATATAAGTTGTTGTCTTTAAAGCCTCACCCCATCGTGACTCTGGTAAAGTAGATTGACTAATCATACTTCTTACCATTTCTTTAAAAGTCTGGTTTCGTCTCTCAGATACACCATTCATGCTAGGCGACTCTGGCATAGTGTACTGTGGGACGATTCCACATTCCTCTAGGTATTTAGCAAACGGTCCCAGACATTGTTCACCTGAGCCGTCGTATCTACCGTAAAATTCACCACCACGGTCAGATCTGACACTCTTTATCCATTTGTTGAGTTGTAACTCAACTTCGGCCTTAAATATTTTGAACACATCCAAAGACTGCGATTTTTCATGTATAAGAAATAGGTAACCATATCTAGAATAGTCGTCTATGAATGTTATAAAGTATTGTTGACCATTCCAAGAAGCTGTAGGGAATGGACCACAAATATCCGTATGTATTAATTCTAAGACGTCCATAGTTCGATTGGCACCTATTTTCTTCGTTTTAGTCTGTTTTCCCTTGATACACTGAATACAGACATCAAAGTCGGAAAAATCAAGGGAGTCCAAAATCCCATCAGACACAAGACGCTCAACTCTAGATTTAGAGAAATATGACATAAGCGTTGTGCCATAATAAGGCTGAATTTTCTTTATCTAATTTTTGCTTAGTACCACGTGATTCCACATGTAAGGTTTCATTGTAAGATGAAATAGTTTCCAGCAAATATAGATTATCAAAAACATTAAGTAAATTGGTACCAACAATATTCAAATTAATAGACAAATTAAAATTCTTATTTCCAAAAGAACAATAATATCCAAATTTTTCCAATGCATAAATAGAAACTAAATTCCGTCTAAATGATAGTACAACAAAAGTGTCTTTTAAATCCAAATAGTAACCAGTACTTAACAATAGTCTAAAATGCCCTATTGCCTCCACTTCCACTGATTTGTCATCACCCACATAGATACGTCTTTCAGCATCAGTTGGCATTCGGAAGTGCAGGCAACCCTGCATAGAAACACAAATGTGAGTAGTAGCACCAGAATCTACCTACCAAGTGTTTCTTGGTACTGAAGCTAAATTGATCTCAGAACAGACCAAAACATGAAATGTAACTTTCTTTTCACGCCAGGCGACAAATTTGGCACAATCCCTCTTTTTATGTTTGGGCTTGCCACAAAAGAAAAAACCATTTTCAGTCTTTTGTTTCTTTTGCTTCGGACCCTTAGGAATAACAACTTCCTTTCCCCTATCCTTCCTCTTGCCCTTGCCTTTAGAGATGTTTGCCAAATGAGCACTTTCGGTCCTATCTTGCTTCAATCTCTCTTCCTCTTGTACACAAAATGAAATGAGCTCATTGAGAGTCCATTTCTCCTTCTGACAGTTGTAACTGACTTTAAACTGACTGAATTGTGCAGGAAAAGAGATTAGAATCAAATGCACAAGCATATCATCTGATAAATCGAGCTTTAGTGCCTTAAGCTTTGAAGCAAGATGAGGCATCTCCATGATGTACTCCCTGACATTACCCTTTCCCTTGTACTTCATTGAAATCAAGCTTGCTAAAAGCGTGCTTGTTTCAACCTTATTGTTTTTGACAAAACGGTTCTGAATTTTTGAAAGGAACTGAATGGCAGTGATATTGTCATTTGTAATTACACCTCTAAAGGTTTCTGGAATCCCATGCTTCATGATCATAAGACTTAGCCTGTTCGAACTGTCCCACTTTTCAAAGTACGCAATTTCTTCGGTAGTACTTTGTTTAGTGAGGTCATTCGATTTCGGCTTTCTTAATGCCAAGTCTATGTCCATGCAGCCAAGAACAATTGAAATGTTCTCTTTTCAGTCTTTAAAGTTTGTTCCATTTAACATTGGAACACTATTCATGTTAGCAGATATAGCAGTAGTGGACATTAAGGCTGAATAGAGAACAAATATAAAATTAATAAACAACTATGTTCACATTAAATAACCAAATAAACAATATTTAATTTGATTAATTTTATGACAACATCTCAAGATACCTAGCACAACATTAATATCATGCCTTTGGACAGTGATATTAATTGTAATTGGTACTCTTGTTGTAATGACCAAACATTGACAATAAATTATGTTAAATAATAAATCTATGTTTGCATAAATTCATTATTCACATTAGGTTACCTCGATAATTATCACATGTTTATCATCACAAATATGTATGAAATTCGGCCAAATATGAACCCCTCTTTGAATTTGTTAATATTCGCATGAATTACATATACATGAACATCTAAACATTCCATACAAAACAATATAGACAAGAAAGGTCACTTTGGTGACATTTTGTTTTAATTGAATTATATTTTTTTAAAAGAATGTTAGACAATTGATATGAATCGTAGACGTTCTATGAAATTATTCAAATTTAAAGACCCCAAAATTAAGCATAAAAAAATAAAAAAAATTCTGAATATTTAATATGAACATAAAATTTTTAATAATTTTGTCACGACTAAGAACAGTGAAAATTCTATGAATTTAATCAAAATATTTTATTCAAACGAGGCTGAGACTCCATACAATTCAGATTCTATATTTAAATGTCAACCCACAATTCATGATTTAGAACCCAAAAGTAAATGGACAGTAAAAAACACTTTTTTTAAAAAAAAAATCTCCAAAATTCATAAATTCTCTATGAATCAAACATGGGTAAGCTCTGATACCAATTGTTAAATTAAATTACTGAAACTAAAAATCATGTAAAGATCATAATTAATCTCAAAACTTCATGAACTAAACATGTTTATAATAATCCCATGTTGAAACAAAAAGAAGAAGAAAGAACATAACAGAAGCATACCAGATTCCATAATATTGTTTGATCAAACGGGTAAAGACCTTCTAATTGATGCGTATTTTTTCAGAAATGAATTTCTCTGTTGATGGGGATACAAAGAAAACTATGAAGAAAAATCACACGCTCAATTGGGGACCATGACCCCATTATAAAGAAAACTGTCTTGTGAAAAAACTGTCAAGGACAGTTATTATCTTTAGTATTTTTAAATTGGCCCCTCATCAATTTAATACAAGTCCGATCTCTACACATTAATTCCATGACAAACATACCCTTAAGCCTACTTAAAATTTAATTAAATCACTTATATTTAGGCCTATACATAATAACACACATTAATAATATACATGTGTGGTCCCAAAAAATTAATCTAACAACTTTTTTCAATGCTTTTTCCTTTGATCTTCATGTTTTTTGGCAAGTGTTAAGTGATTATTGTGTTGCACTCTTTTTATAATTATTTTATAGATACACTAATCTTGTAATTACTTTATAATTGTTGTATAGTAATGTAAAGAACCAAAAGTAAATCTATTAATGTAAAAGAAATGTATATAACTGAACAAAGATTAATGAACCCAAAATTACTTAGACAAGCCATAACAAAGGCCCAAGGTAGCTAAAGGATAACTGCACTCTTAAGGGTAGAGATACAGCCCTATAAAAGCAACACCAAAATCTCTAGAAAACTACACAACCTTAGCAAGATTCATGGGCGAAGTTGCGAAATACTTTCTCCCTTCTAAAGTTATAAGATCATGATTAATTAAAATATTTTAAATTAAAAATTAATAAAAATTATGAAACAATATATATTATACTTGGTGGTATTTTTTTAAAAATAATTTATAATGTTTATCATTATATTGACTAGATTAAATAAATATATATCTATTTTGAATTTGAAAATTTGTCGAGCTGACTGAATATTGCTTTTTATATTAACTTTTTTTCTGTGCAATTAAGAACATAAATTAATATGATCATAAGCTTCAGAATTGGAGGACTTTTATATTGTTTTGATAGTGCAAATATACTTTAGTTTCCATCTTCACGTGCAACTTGCCCAAGAGGTGTGTGTCAGTAAGAGCTAACCAAAATTAATTATGGCATGGGCAAGCTTAATCTGGTTAATCATTCTTGTCAAAATTTAGAGCATATTCATGATGTTATGGCATTGGAAAACTTAATCTGGTTCATAATTCTTGTCAAAATTTAGAGCATGTTCAAGAACACTGCTTCTTGGGCAATAGGAAAGTATATGGCCCAGGCCGTCAAACTTTTTGGTGTGATCGTTTGTTTATATTGTGCATGTTAGGATTGACTCATACTTCTGTGGGTTAGACGAATGACCACTACGATAGAATAGTCGGAGGGCTCGCTCCCCGGTGAGCGAGCGGTTGCCCAACTCGCCGGTGAGCTGGTAGGGGTTGTAAGGGGGTAGCGCCCCCTGGAAGCCAAGGGCAAAGTGCAATTGGGCTTGAGAATTTATTAGTAGTCTGGTCTTGGGTTTTACTAATATATTGGACCTCGTGTGTTTGAACTCGTGTTATAGCAGCTAGGGTTTTTCTAGTTACTATAAAAACATTGTTTGGTTTGTGGATCATTGTAGAGTGTGTGAGACATCTAATGAATAGATCAGACTTGTGCAATATTGGTGAACTTGTGTATATCATGTGTTCTTACTTTTTTGTCTTTTATATAATATCTGTGTGATTGCAATATTATTCGTTCTTAAATTCTAACAGTGCAGGTTAACATCGTTGATTGATGATTCAGCGAATGGACAGATTTTGGCATTCAAGAAGTGCACCGGTCAGTCAACGACCCTAGTTAAATTTAAAAGGACTCGACATGGCGGCTTTGTGTAGATTACAGGGAGCTTAACAAACTTACTATAAAAAATAAGTACCCCATTCCCATAATAGATGATTTGTTTGATCATGAGTTGCTAGGTGCTGTGATATTTTCCAAGCTGGATCTCTAGAGTGGGTATCATCAGATTCCAGTAGCACCATCCGACACTCACAAAACAGCCTTTATCACTCATTTTGGTTTATTTGAGTTTAAGGTCATGCTCTTTAAACAACACTTGGACATGGTCCTTCAACTAATGCAGTCTCATGGGCTCTATGCCAAGCTCTCTAAGTGTCAATTTGGGCAACCTCAATTAGAGTACTTGGGTCACATAATTTCTAGTGAAGGTGTTTCTGCTGATCCCACAAAAAATTGATGCTATTCTGCAATGGCCTAAGCCAAGAACATTAATATTTCGTTTGGATCGAATGAATAGAATGGAGGACGGAATGAAATGATTTTAAGGTATTTTAAGTGGGTGTTTAGTTGTTGGCGGTGGTGGGTATTGTCATATAATGACAAAATTATCACATATATACATTCTATTGGAATGACTTTATTCCACATTTTTCACATAAAATTAAAAAAAGGGCTAATTACAATTCTGTTGCATGAAGTATCATCAAATTCATAATTCGGCCTCCAAAGAATTTGGGCTTACAATTTACTACATCAAGTGCTTAATTTGATATAATTTAGCCTTCAATTTCTGAATCAGACCAAAATTAACCGGAATACCCGACCGGCCTAAGAATCTGATCGGATTTTGTGTATTTAATACCCGTTGACCGTATAAATATTCGGTTTGACCTAATTTAAAAAAGGGTTATTTACAGTTTTGTTACATCAAGTACCACCATATTCATGATTCGGCCACCAAAGAAAAAAAATTAAAATTATAAAAAATTTATAAATATAATAATTTTTAGCCCTTTAAAAAAAGTAATTAATATCGTAGAAATACGGTATAAAATTATAAATATTTATAAATAAAATTATAAAAATTATTAATATAATTTGTAAAATATAAGTTGTGATATAATTTGTAAAATTTATAATTTATGATATAATTTATAATTTACAAGATTTAAGTTGTAAAATTTATACATACAATTTGTTAAATTTAAGACGTAAAATTTATAATTTATAATTTGCAAGATTTAAGTTATAAAATTTATACATACAATTTGTTAAATGTAAGAAGTAAAATTTATAATTTATAATTTGCAAGATTTAAGTTATAAAATTTATACATCCAATTTGTTAAAATTTCCAAATTTAAAGGAATAAAACAATTTGAAGGATTAGGGAAGAGGGAGAGAGGAGAGAGAGCAAATGAGTCATTTTTTTTTCTTTTTCAATTTATAAAATTAAATTATAATATGTATAAATAAAATTATAAAAATTATAAATACAATTTTTAAAATTTAAGTTGTGATATAATTTGTAAAATTTATACATACAATTTGTTAAAACTTCCAAATTTAAAGGAATAAAACAATTTGAAGGATTAGGGAAGAGGGAGAGAGGAGAGAGAACAAATGAGTCATTTTTTTCTTTTTCAATTTATAAAATTAAAATTATAATATTTATAAATAAAATTATAAAAATTAGAAATACAAATTTTAAAATTTAAGTTGTAATATAATTTCTAAAATTTATACAGACAATTTGTTAAAATTTCAAATTTAAAGGAATAAAACAATTTGAAGGATTAGGGAAGAGGGAGAGGAGAGAGAGCAAATGAGTCATTTTTTTCTTTTTTCTTTTTCAATTTATAAAATTATAATTATAATATTTATAATAAAAATTATAAATACATTTTTTAAAATTTAAGTTGTGATATAATTTATAAAAATTTATACATACAATTTGTTAAAATTTCCAAATTTGAAGGAACAAAATAATTTGAGAGAGAGCAAATGGGTTTCTTTTTTCTTGTTTCTTTTTCAATTTATACAATTTAAAATTATAAAACTTTATAAATAAAATTATAAAAATTGTAAATACAATTTGTAAATTTTAAGTTGTGATATAATTTGTAAAATTTAAGACGTAAAATTTATAATTTATGATATAATTTAAAATTTGCAAGATTTAAGTTATAAAATTTATACATACAATTTGTTAAATTTAAGACGTAAAATTTATAATTTATGATATAATTTATAATTTACAAGATTTAAGTTACAAAATTTATACATACAATTAATAAAATTTAAGACGTAAAATTTATAATTTATGATATAATTTATAATTTGCAAGATTTAAGTTATAAAATTTATACATACAGTTTGTTAAAATTTCCAAATTTGAAGAATAAAACAATTTGAAGGGTTAGGGAAGAGGGAGAGATGATAGAGAGCGCATATGGGTGATTTTTTTCTTTTTTCTTTTTCAATTTTTTCTTCCTCCTTTTGTATTCTCTTCCAAAATAAAAATGATATTATTTAATTAATTAAATTTTGGGCACTTTTGTCAATTGTTTAAAAGTTTAATGTTATTCGTGTTAAAAATATAATATGTATGTTTAAAAGTTTATTGATTTTTTTGGTAATTAAGTCTTTTTTAAAATTTTAAAATAAAAAATTTATATTTGGTAATCTTTGTATTAATATTTAATTTTAATAATTTAACATATAATAATTATTTATAAGGATTTATACAGATTTAATACGTCAAAATAAGTATTTATACAAATTAAGTACTTGATGTAATAAATTGTTAATTTGATGGTATTTGATGTAACATAAGTGTTATTAACTCGTATTCTATACGGTCAAATCGTATACAATTCTTATTTGGCCGGAAAATTAGGTATTCCAGTCAATTTTGGCCGAATTCTAAATTGGGGGCTAAATTGTATCAAATTAAACACTTGATGTAATAAAGTGTAAGCCCAAATTCTTTAGGGCCCAAATTCTTTAGGGCCCAAATTCTTTAGGGTCCTAATCATGAATATGATGGTACTTCATGTAGTAAACTGTATTTAGCCCTTAAAAAACAGAAGGATGAAACGAATTTTCATTCCATTAAAATGATTTATCTTCCAAAATAATCATCAAATACATTATTTTTATTTTATTCATTCCTCTATTATATTTTTAATCTTGAAAAATATTGACATACAAACACTTTTTAAGGAATAATGATAGTGGAAGATAGTTTACAGTTATTGCACATTGCTTAGGGATATTGAAATAGGAATGGCTAACAAAATGGTATCGAATTAAAGCAATCATATAGTCCTCAAAGGACAAGGAAAAAGAGAAAATCATTTTCTCTTTTTCTTTTTCTTTTTTTAATTTAAAGTGACTAATTTAATGTACAAATGAGAGAATATTCGATGTTACGTCATCACACATTACATATCACATGTTTTGATAATTAGAAAAGAGACCATGTAAGTCATCAATTCATTGTATGTGCATATATTTGACACCTTTTTTTTCTCCTTCATTTTAGCAATTGTGTAATAAGTGACTACAAATCCTCACCACTAAAGTAGTCTATGACTAATAACTTGTGTCAAAGAATCCGGTTATCATGAAATTAAATTCATGATAAATTGGTCAATTGATCATATAGTACTAACACGCAGAGAGATTATCTTTCGGCCTGCGTGTCGGCACTGTATTAGTCAGTTGACCAAAATTAACTTCATGACTAATGACTCGTGCTAAAGTAAGAAAAATGATTGGAATTAGAATTTTATAGATAATTAAACTGAGCAGTGTTTGTCAATTAATAGAATTTTGTGATGAATTTTAATCTATAGAGCACAGGGGCGGATTCAGCCGCAGAGTGCAGTAGGGTTAAATTCGGGAAAAAAATCCTTTAAAAATAAAAAATTAATAAAATAAATTACAAAACTAAATAATTCTCAAAAATTATTTACAATAACATTTTTCAAGATTTCATTTCTTAAAATTGTTGCATGATAACCTTATTTTTAAAAGTTGCAGAAATATCACGCTCAATGTAAGTTACTAATGTACCGTTCTATAGGTTTAATTGGGGTTGAGTTTTGCTCAAAAACTGAAACAATATACACCGTTGTATATTATCAATAACTAATGTATAGCCAAATGAAAACAACAAATATAAAAATCAAAATTTTATCAACATTATACTATGCAGATTATAAGTTTATTTGGATCTCATTTTACTCCTTTTCATTTTTAGTTTTTTTTTAAAAAAAAATTATATATGTTTCCCCCTTTTAATTTATTATGTTCTATTTTCTTAATTAAACCATTAACAAGTAACTTTACAAAATAAATTACAAAATTTTTAAGAAAGTAAAAATAGAATATAACACATGAAGAACTTTTATTTAGTGGAGTTTTCTTCATTTGTTTAAGTAATCTAATAGTTTTTATTTTTTAAATCAAACATAACAATTTCATTTAACACCCACTCAAATAAATTTTTTTTAAGTTGATCTCCAGACCCATTGAAATTTCAGTGGAGACAGGTGTCCCTGCCCCATGCTTGGGTCCGCCCCTGATAGAGCATCAAACCAAACATCGAGGGAAGTTGGATATCAAATGCTTCATATTTAAAATCAAATGTGACAGTATATTATTTTTTACTATTTCATAGTCACATTTAAAATTTTAAATTAATCCGAAGTTAGAGTTAGTGTAGGTGTTGCATAACAAGGATAAATTTTATCCATCTTCTCTCATAATTTTCCCCTTGGTCTCTCTCTCTACCTCTCAAATACTCCTTTAGAACCCTAAATTGAAAAGATAACAATATAGGATATTTAGAAAAAACAAGGGTGATAATGGGGTCTCAAATTTTTTGTCTCAAATGATGTGTCACTATAACATTGGTTTGGTAGATCTTATTTGATTGGCTATGCAATAAATTATTAATAAAATATTCAATGTCATGTCAGTAGAGACCTATTTGAGACCAAAAATTTGAAACACTTAACATTACTAAAAAAAAACAAATAGTTCATATTTGAGCAAAAGATTGACAACATCTTATGTGTGTACTCGTTATATTATGAGATTTTCATTTTGAGACGCATGTAATTACTAATATTATATCTAATTTACTGTCTCGTATTCATTCACTAACATAAAACTTAGATCAAAGGTGATGGCCTACATAAAATTTAGGGAGTGTTTAATAAAAATTGAATGAATCTGAATCTGAATCTGAATAAGCTGAATCTGAATTTGAATGAAAAAAGTTGTTTGATAATTGGCATATCTGAAACATCTGAATAACAGATTTTTATTATTTTACCCCTCTGAAAAAAATTCAAAATTGTTATAAATTTATTTAATATTACTTAATATAATAGTTAATATTATAAAAAAAACTTCATTCAGGAACCCATTCAGCCCAAATCATCTGAATGGCTGACCGATTCAGCCATTCAGACTATTTTTTTTTTCAAAACAAACGCACTGAGTGGCTGAATTGGTCAGTCATTCAACCATTCAATACTAATCAAACAGCCCCTTAAACAAAACATGATATCCCTCCCTCCCCCCTCCCCCCCTCCCCCCCTCCCCCTCTCCCTCTCCCTCTCCCTAGCCCTAGTTATGTCTCGGTGTAAGCGGAGTTAGTCTAGGTGTCATGTCCGTTAGGGGCAGGGGCACGGTTGACCTTAATTAGTAACGTCCAGTGTACTTCTGGGGGGAAAAAAGTTCAGTATGAAAGTGAGATTTCTGGATAAATATTTATCAGGAGCATTTTTTTACATTTATCCTATGATAATTTGTATGTATAGAATTGGAGTTGCAATAAAACTAGCCCCTTGATAAAATGTATTCTTAGAATCAAATTACAATATAATAACATGAAACTTAATAATATGCGATATAGCAACAATCGACTAATATTCTGTGTTCGGATATGGCTCCATACTTGGGAAGTCTTGGAAAGAGTTTGTGTTTTTTTTTTCTTTTTCCTAAAAAAAAATGTAAATATATTAATGTTAAAACTGCAAGATAATACAAAGATTGATGAGCCCAACATTACTTGGACAAGCCCTAACAAAAGCCCAAGAACACAGGTAGCTACATAAGGCCCGACGCTGAATAAAAAACATCCCACCAAAAATGAAAAGACAACTAAATAAAAATTACAAAACAATAAATATTATTATTAATATACAATATTTATTTATCATTATATTAACTCAATTAAATAAATGTCTCATTTGAATTTGAAATTTTTTAGATTTGACTTTAAAAAGTCGATAATAATTTTATATTTTAAAATAAAGAGAGTATTAACTTTTCTTAATTTATTTGCATTCAGCACTACTATATAATCACGGTGGAACCCATTTTCTTTCTCTTCGATATTTATGTTTCACTAGCTAAGCGCCCCGTCCGGGTTTATTTTTTAAATAAATTGTTTTTATTTCCTTATTTATTCTATATATATAATGATTATGAAATATTTTTCTGAATTTTAATTTAACTTATTATAAAATGACTGCAAACTTTGCTTAAACAAATAATTATCAAAAACTTGTAATTCAATGTTAGTAATATGTTTTTTTTTTTTGTTATTTTTAATTTAATATTCAATTTATATAATTTTTTAAATCTAATATTTAGTTTTTATTTTCAATCTTTTGACATTAATAAGAGCAGCAGAGTCGCTTACACTTTGCTAATCACATAAGTAAAGACATCGGCTTCAAAACCCCTACATAGTAAAACTACCTTCATGGTTTTTGTTGGGTCTCCAACTTTTGAGAATATTTCGATGATAACAATAAAAATTAGTAATTAGGTTAAAATCTTCTCCATAGGCTTTATATGATATAAATATTTTTAATTATCTTATTTATTTTGACCAAAAATATTTTTCATCTTAAATTGAATTAATTTTAGTTGACCTTGATAATTTAATATCAAGTGTTAAAAGAAATTAATTCAAAAAGTAATATTTTTTAAGGCAAGGAGAATTCCTATTCCTAAAAATGATTTTTACTCATCAACTATTTCAAAAATAGTATATGTATATATATTATTGTTATTTTTGTACACCAAAAATTCCAAAAGGTCTTAGCCTTTATATGTCATCCAAATTTAGCAACTTAATAAAAAAAAATTAAATGCAAAAGGCTTGGAAGCCTTGTTCTGTTGTTGCTACGTTTAATGAAGTTTTTGTGGGGGCCATGGAATTAATCTAGGAAAAGAAATATATGAAGTATTTGTTCTTGTGTGATGGAGATTGTTTTTGGCATAATGGGGATCTTAGCCTCTGAATGTGATGGGCATTGATGACATTAAATGAGTAATTTTGTAGGAATGTAAAGTGGGCGGAATTCTTTTTCTTCAACCGATCCGTGAGTTGTTGATCAATTCATCCGATCCATCCTTTTTAAAACAATTTAATCCTGACCATCGATTTTAAAATTCATTTTTCAGATTTCCGAAAATATCCATGGCCAAAATTTTCTATAAATAGAGAAGCTCTTCTTCATTTTACACTTGCCAATTTCTAAATCAAGAAAAACTTATACTCTCATTGCCTACATAATCTCTCTCTAAAAAGTTTACTCTCTTCTAATCAAAGTTCTGAATATTTGAAGATAAAATTGGTCAAATTATTTTGAGATAAGTCCTTGAATTTATTTAATTGTTATTATCTCATAATTGTGTATAAATATAGATATACAAATAGAAATTGTTATACACACACACACACACACACACACACACACACACACACACACACACACACACACATATATATATATATATATATATATATATATATATATATATATTTCATCTATTCATATAAATAAAAAGCCAGTTTTAAATACCGCTATTTGGAGATATTCTTTAAGAATATCATTCGAACGATTATTGAAGTTCTAAGTGGCTCTTTATCGATATATAATTTATTTATATAAATATCGTAAAGTATATCAGTTTTAGATACTGCTATTTGAAAATATTCCTTAAACAAGAATATCATTCGAACGGTTATTAAAGTTCTAAGTGATCTATCGAAAATATTTATACAAATATTAATAGTGAAACTTTAAATTCGGTCAGTTTTAGATACCATTATTTGAATGTATTCCTTAAACAAGAATATCATTCGAACAGTTATTAAAATTCTAAGTGGCCTTATTTAATATTCACAAGATAGATAAGATATATTATTATATATATTTTCGAGTCTAACAAGTTTATATGTTATATCAAGTGTTAGTTAATTATTTAATAAATTATACTTGATATTTATTATTATTTAAAAATTCATAATATATTTGTTGGATAATATAAAAGTTATTTTAACTTTTATATCACGAACTTCTATGAATTTATCTGCTAAACAAGAAGAATAAGTATAAAAGTTATTTAAACTTTTATATTAATAATTAAATTTAAAATTGGTTTTCATAGAAACATATTCTTTATTTTATAAAGAAATTTAAATATTTATAAAGCAAAACTAAAGTCATATATCTGCTTATACAGAAGCAAATTTAAATCAAACTTAAAGTTATATACTTGTTTATTCAAGAAGCACTTTTTACACAAAATATAAAAGTTATTTAAACTTTTATAACAATGCATAAATTTGTATATTTGCTTACATAGAAGCATTATTTGATTCAAACATAAATTAATATCTGCTTACAAAGAAGCATATTTTCTCAAGTATAAAAGCTTTTGAACTTTTATAAATATATCTGCTCTTTAACTACTATCTGCTCATTTGAGAAGTTTTAAATATAAAAGTTATTTAAACTTTTATATATCTGTGCACTAAAATTGTATCTACTTATTTTAGAAGCAAATTTTTGTCAAATATTATGTAAAAAGAAAAAGGGTAAAGTTAATTTATTTTATGTATCTGTGAGAAAGACGAGTAATTCTTTGACCAAGACCAGAATTTTAGAGAGGTCAGCTGAAAGTTGGGTCTCTAGTGTACTTGTGAGGTGAGGAAGAGCTGTCGTTTCAAGATCAAATCATATAATAGAACTGAACTCAAAAGAAAGTACACCTAAGCTTGAGGAGAGAGCTAGAAGCTTGTTGTCCAAGATAGTTAGTTGAGAATTTATAGTTGAAAGTTTGTCTATAAAATTTTGTAAAAGCTTCTACGCCTGTTAAAGGAGTATTTACTACTGATAGTAATAGGATCTGAAGTCCTGTAGAGGAGCTTGAGACTGGACGTAGCAACATACCCAGGATGTAAGTTGTGAAACAAATAAATCTCTGTGCATTGTGTGATTGAATTTTTATTACCTTGCATATTAATTTCTAACAGTGCAAATTAATTAAATTAAAAACTCTAAAAGGCCTAAGATAATTTTTAAACAGTAATAATCTATTCACCCCCCTTCTAGATTATTATTGAACTTTCAATTTTTTTATTTTTAATGATAAATTAAATTTTAATAACTATATATGAGACTTTTTTCGAACATTGATTAAGCAAAGATCTCATATCAGAAATAAATTAGTAATTAAAGTTTAATCGTTAATTTATTTTGTAGTATATATTACACTTTTTTAATATTAATTATTATTTTCTCATAATATTTTTTTTTTATATTTTTAATATGTAGTTATTTAGAAATAAAACTGTTATAGAATAATAAGTTACCATTATGACTTTTAGTTTTAAAAATTAACTAAAGTTTAATCACAATATATAAGTCACAGTTATTTTTAACATTAATTAACTAAATCATGTCTCCTATATTAGTTATTATGTAATCATAACATTTTTTTTATATTTTTAATATTTAGTTATTTAGAGTACAAAGTTGAGTAAAATAAAATTCTAAACATGTTTTTAAAGTTAAAATTTATTGTATGACTAAGTAATTAAAGAACTTTAGAATAAAATTATTGTAGAATAATAAGTTCACATTAAAGTTTGTAAGACCATAAAAAGAATTTTTGTTCTCTAACATTACCTATTAATTATTAATTTCACAACTTTACTTACTAATTGCATATAATTTAGTTTTATTTTCTTATTTATTATTAAAATCTTATAAAGTTACGCCGTGATCATATTATTTTGGGGTTGGAAGAAAATTACAGGAATCAATCAAAATCTTCATGGAAAATACATAAATTAGTCTTATTAAGTTTGTGTGTTATTAATTGTAAGACCCCAAATTTTATGAATAAAGATTTAATTTTCTTTATATATTATTTTTAAATAGTAAGGTGTTGATTTGATAAATGTGATAGTTATGGGTAATATGTGCAAATTTTACAAAGTACGCAAGTTGTTATAAAATATTCATTGTGTCGGGGAATATTCTTTTTGTCGGAGAATATTCGTACAACGGTGCAATCATTGGTGGGCCCCATAATGGAAAATCGTCGGATGAAGAAAACGACAAGAATAAATTTTCAAAAGATAACGACGGAACTTTTATCGTTAACTGTTGAAATACCTGTCACACCCCCAAATCCGGGTATTTCATTTCCACATGATTTGGTGTTCACTTTCTAACTATAACAACATCTATCCAATATAATATCAAAATAAATTTACTACCTTTAATTAAAATAATGAAATCTCCTTTAAAACAAGGGTTATAACCTTTCGAAAACAATCCCGGGGTTTAATCTAAGCTTGACATAATAAATAAGTGCGGAAATAAAATATAACATTAAAGTCTATTACAATCATTTTTAAAATAATAAAACAAGTCTTCACTTGTTTTGCTTCCCCTTGCCTTTACTCGTAGACGGGGCATCAACATTATCAACTCTAGCTGCAATTGTTATTTAATGCAAGATTGAGCAACCACAGCTCACTGGAGTTTAACAATAATAAATACATGAAAGGATATCTATAAAAAGAATTGAATAACTTAGTTTACTTCAACAATAAAGAATTGAATAATAATTCTCTATCAACATTAAAATCTGAATATATAATTTATCTGAGGGTCATATGATCTTTGAACTCTTGTCCTAGGTTATAAACATTTCTATTTAAACCTTTAACAGTCAATAAGACTATGGACCTTAACTCGTACTTATGGGGATCAGCCCTTCGTACCATGTATTGTGCACAAACATCTTAACGCTTTCGCGTAGTAACCTCCCCTAATAATTAGGGTTGTTCATCTCAGTATTTTGAATACAAGTCCGCACCAAAGAAAGTTTGGTTTGGATAAGCTTACAAGGGTAATTTAGAATTAAACATTCATCAACTAAGGATTAGTTGAATCGACTTTCAGTAATTCATAAACGAAAGAACTATGAATTAACATATGCTTTAGAAGTAAACTTAAAGCATTTAAAATAATAACTAGATCTTACTTGAACAATAAGTCAAGATCACTTCAATTAAATAAATAATTGTCCAATACAGAAATGAAAAGGACATTCTCAACAATTCATATATGTACTCAAAGAGCTTGCATAGAAGTAACGAGTTTAGGGTTTAAAAGACTTGCCTTAAGCGCAAGCTACTTAACACAATCACGTACTTTAACACTTTCTACATACGTACATATTCAATCACAATAACCTAAATTAGTTAACACGTAACTAATTAACATAATTGGTTAACCCTCATGGTTAACTCATTCTAATTAAATAAATAATAATAATCAACCATTCCATAGCTAATTACATCAAATTAACATGCTCACATAATTAAATCAATTTGTATTTAACTAAATTATAATTAACAATTATAATTTAAACACTTAATCTAATTATAATTACTTAAATTATAATTATCTCTTATTCTAATTAAATTATAAATAATTTATAATTTATAATCAATTAAACTATATCATGCATCATAATTACACAAATTATAATTAATAATGCAATTATCAAATTAAAATCTATAATTAAACATGCATTTATTAAATTATAATTACATAAATTATAATTTAAATTAACATCTAATTGATTAAAATAAATCAACTACTATTCATCATAATTTAATAAAATTATAATTTAAATTAATCATTTACTCTTAATTATAATTACTCAAATTATAATCAAGTAGTTCATATTACAATTAAACAATTATAACTTTTAAATACTACATTAGGTTTTCAAAACTCTTTTATTTTCTAAATATGAAACTGTCAAATTCATGTTAGCAACATGTTTTAACAGCTAGATACATGCTCATTATCCTAGCAACAATGTAATTGAAACACAAAAACAAACCGCACAACTGACCAAACTCATTGTCTCTACACTGCCAGCGGCGCAGCTGCGCTACTTCTGGTTGTGCTACCGGCGCAGCGGCGCAGGTACGCAGACAGAAGCAGGCAGTGCAGCCTCCCCACTTCACCTATCAAACCCAAACCAGCCAACAAACGGAAATTACAAGCAACGTAGACATTGTAAATCATACATATGCAATAATACATATATATATATAACATGCTTCTAAAACACAAAAGTCATCCAAACTACCAGAATCAAGAGTTTTAGAAATCAAATGTGGCTATTTTCACAAAACTCATATTTTTCATAAAATAATCCACTGTAATAAAATTTCTCAAGCAATTCAACTTTATATACATGCATTATATACGTAATTGAAGATAACATCAAACAAATTCCTAATAAACATGTTAGCATATACTAATTCATCAATTTTACTCTAAAATCAACCAAATACATGAAATTTCATACGAACTCATGCTATTCATTAAAACATATTTTTTTCAGTAGTTTGATTTCTAAAAATCCTCTTATGTCATCTCATTACTACAATCCACACATGGATACAATACACATATACAATTCATGATTACAACTTCCATGTAAACTTAATTTTAACAGAGACTGAATATGAAACATATAACCAGAGTTCTATAACAATTTAAAGATTATAGATGATACCTTTTGCTAATAGGTTGAAAGAGAATGTGATGTGAGTTCAATTCTAACAATTCTTCTTCCTCTTTTCTCTTCTTCTCTAACTCTTCTCTGCTCTTTTTTCTTCTTAGTTCTTAGTTAGACTTAGGATTAGAACTAACATAGTAGATATATTATAACTGATATAATATACGTATACTAATGATATATATGTAACTGCTAATTAATTAAGATATATAATAAATACATATTATTATATAAGTTACAACTATTTGAATTTGAAAAACCTTAAGGTTTGTTTGGCCAAAATAACATTATTTTAAAAAAAACAGATTGTTATTACTAAGGCCATGTTTGGTAAAATGAATTTAAAACAATTGCAAGGGCCTTGTTTGGTTAAAATTATTTAAAATCCTTTTTCTTTACTTTAACAAATTATTTTAACACATACTTTAATGTTATATTTTAATTAATTAAATCTTTTAACATTTTAAATTAATCAATTAAAATCTAACATCGATTAATCACATAAAAATTGTCACATAATTATAATTACTCGCTAATTATAATTCATGTAACACTTTATCACATAATTCATCTAATTTAATTATCTCAATTAAATTAGAACTATACTATAAAATTAATATACATCAACTAAATTAAATATCAAATATTCATTTAACTAATATATAACACTTACATAAATCACTTCCACAAATCACATAATTTATTTAACTCAATAAATAAATTACATAAAATATTTATTTCACTCAATAAATATTAAAATTATTATATAAAATCTCAATCGTTACAATCTTCTCTCCTTAAAAGGATTCTATCTCCAGAATCACACATAAAAAAAATAAAAAAATTATGTCTATTACATTCTTCCCCCTTAAAAGGATTCTGTCCCCAGAATCAGTACATAAAGGGTTACACACCGAAAGTTAAGCAAATAACTGCGGATAATATTTTATCATAACATCTTTGAGCTCTCACGTGGCTTCTTCAGCACTGTGGTTCCTCCAGATTACCTTAACAGAAGGTATGACTTTATTCCTAAGTACTTGTTACTTTCTATCAACTATTTGAACAGGTACTTCTTCATATGTTAAGTCTTTATCAAATTGCAAAAGTTTATATTCTATTACATGTTTATAATCGTGCTTGTAAGGTCTTAACACAGAAATATGAAAGACATTATGTATATTATCGAGCTCCAGAGGTAATGCAACCTCATAAGCAACCTCGCCCACCTTTCGCAGTACCTCGAAAGGTCCAATAAATCGAGGGCTCAGTTTTTCCTTCTTACCAAATCGAATCTTTCCTTTCCAGGGAGATACTTTCAGGAAAACGAAGCTCCTTGGTAAGAATTCTCGGTTCTGTCGATGTTGATCGGCATATTTCTTCTTTCTGTCTTGAGCAGCAACTAATCTTGTTCTGATTAGTTTTACAATTTCGGCGGTTTGTTGTACCAGTTCCGGTCTCAACAGTTGACGTTCACCGACTTCATCCCAGCACAAGGGAGTTCTGCATTTTCTGCCGTATAACGTTTCGTAAGGCGGCATACTGATACTCGCATGGTGACTATTATTGTAGGCGAACTCTACCAACGGTAGATGATCATCCCAGCTTCCCTTGAAGTCCATCACACAAGCTCTCAGTATATCCTCAAGCGTCTGAATCGTTCTTTCGCTCTGGACATCGGTCTGAGGATGGTATGATGTACTCATTCGCAATTGCGTTCCCAGACACTCTTACAAATGCTTTTAAAAATTCGACGTAAAATGTGGATCTCTGTCAAACACAATTGACACCGGAACACCGTGTCGAGAAATAATTTCCTTCACATACAACTTCACTAGCTAATCCAAATTGTAATTTATCCTGATTGGCAAAAAGTGGGCTGACTTCGTCAGTCGATCCACTATATGTGACGCCCCCAAAATAGGTTCAATACTCAACCCATTTTGAGACGCCAAATACATGGTACAGAATTCAAATACAATCTATTATAACAAACGGTCGTTCAAAATACGACCATTCAAATTGTGAGTTTCAATACAAATCGTATATAATACGAAATATAAGCATTCAAATTCATTCCCGACTAGTCCTCGCGATATTCTCATTTCCTGAAGAGAACAATAGATGAAAAGGGTGAGCTCAACTAGCCCAGTAAAGAATATTATGACTAAGATAATGAAAAACAAATTATCGTTAACCTTCAATAAATCAGATAAAATATAATGGACAACAAGTTTTATATCAATATTCGCAGCGGAAATAACAATTCACTAGAAGAGTTAAGTAGAGAATGAAGTCTACTATCTTCTATGATTTAAAAGTCCATCATCAATATTTTATCCCTGTAACATCAATCAATATACATCTTAAATCAGATATTCATCTTTGCACTACGGGCCAAAGATATTCATTTGTATCACCAGTTGGTCATGTTCATCTTAATACCTGTCCATCTTTGCACTACGGGTTAAAGATATTCATTAGGTAATCATTCATCTTTGCACTACAGGCCAAAGATATTCAGTTATATCACCATTTAGGACTGAGGACGATGAAATACAATATAAGGAACGAATCCAGTGAGATAAAGGACAAAGATTAGGGATTTATAATTTAATTTATCCAAGTTCAATAATACTCCGTAATAATTAATTGTGGAGCAAAATTCAAGAATGAAGTTCAAAACTTGGATATAATCAGAGATAAATTTTTTTTTATCGTGAATAGTAACTCGTGAATAGTAATTCAACATGAAAAGATAAAAATTTCACGAGAAAGTTCAGAAAATTATTCCGATAAAATGATACTAGATGAAGCACAAAACTCAAGAAATTTCTGATCATTTTAGGAATTATAGAAGCAGTACTTACTGTGGTAAGTTCAGATTTAGGAATATGAAATGAAATATTATTACTTCCATAATATGAAATATGAAAGAAAATAATATTTATTATGAATATTGAAAGGAAATAACATCATTTACGAGAAAAATAACATCATTTATCTTAACAGGAGAGTAATTTTGACTGGAATATTGGATATTATGTGGACGAAAACTTGCACTGCTATCAACACTTAAAGTATCTAAATACTCACAAAAAATACGCTCGATATTATAGAGAGAAAATTTTCTGATTCTGGTGTGATTTTTATTTCTAACTAAGCAAACTATTTATAGGAATTGTGTGGCACACCAAGATTGGAAAAAAATAATTCCTACGTATGATTTTCAAGCCCAAATTTTTGACAATTCTTGCACCTCACCAACTTCACCCACCATTTTTGAAAAAAAATTCAAACCACATGTTTATATATATATATATATATATATATATATATTAAAATATTTATTTCCGAAACTTCAATAATTCATAATAAATAGCCCTTTTATCAGAAAAATACGAATTCTATGTCCTTTCCATAGGAAATTTAATTCTCTACAACTTTTTAGAAGGAAGTTTTTCCAAATTTTGAACGAAAAAAAAGAACCCAAACTTACATACGAATGATTTTTCCACACTCATCACTCTTGAAAATTTTCAACGCACTCAAAATTTTTAAGCCTCCATTTTTAAATAATGAATTCCACCACATGTTTATATATATATATATATATATTAAAACATTTATAATTATTAAAAGAATTCCAAATTTTATTTCCTCTCTTCCACCTCATTTTATTCGTATATCGTGAATTTGTTGTCAAAAATATCATCACTATTATATTATTATATTATCACATTACACACTTATAATGTAATATTATAATAATATATTTTAATGAATTATTTTATTAGAACAGAAAAAATATCCATTCTCAATAATTGTCACTTTCGCTAAAAACTTCCTTCGTTTAAATTTATATTGAATAAATATTTACTTATCATATTATCAATAATTATTATTCACAAATAATATTACCGAACCACAATAATGACAACTAGGTCGTTTTTAGAAAAGAGGGGGCCTTCTGATAAGGATTTCTCCTTAATGGCGCGCAATTAATTAACCCCTTTCCTAGACAGATCTTCTTTAAACATTGCCAATAATGCTATCTAATAATATTATTCAAATAATATGAATTATTGATTTGATAATTTGAAATACTATGCAATGACAATTATTGAATCAATAATATGAAATATCAACGTAACAATTATAAAATATTGAACAGTAATTACTGTAACAATTATTGAGTAAGTGTCTTTCTACGTAAGAATCAATAATTTGAAATACTGTGCAATACCGTGTGCTACTGTGCAACACCGCGTATTACTGTATTTTAACCACCGGGTATTTCAACAGTACTAACGGTAACAACTACGCCGTTATTTTATAAAAAAGGTTATTTCTGTCGCTTTCTATATTCGATAGTTATTTCGTTGTGGGGCCCACAAAGGCTGCGCCGTCGTACGAATATTCTCCGTCAACAAGAATATTCCACGACCAAACGAATATTACCTGACAACAATAAATATTTTATAACCATTTGCTTATTTTAAAATATTTGCACATTTCACCCATAACTTATCATATTTATCAAATCAACACCTTACTATTTCAAAATAATATATAAAGAAAATTAAATCCTTATTCATAAAAGTTGGGGTCTTACAACCTCCCCTCCTTATGAAATTTCATCCTCGAAATTGACGTACGTACGTGGTATGTCGAAAAGGTGATGATACCTCGTTTTCATTTCCGATTCTAACTCCCAGGTCATTTCCTCGATATTGTGGTTCCTCCACAAAACTTTAACTTGAGGTATAATTTTTGAGCGTAGGACATGTTCTTTTTTATCCAAGATCTTCACAAGTACCTCCTCGTAAGTTAAATCTTCGGTTATCTCGTCTGGTTCTAACTCAAAAATGTGGTTTGGTTACGAAGCATGGATATGTGAAAAACGTTATGAACACGAGACATGCTTGGAGGCAAGGCGAGTCTATAGGCCACCTTTCCTACTCGGTCAAGGATCTCAAATGGACCGATAAATCGTGGATTGAGCTTTCCTCTCTTTCCGAATCTCGTAACTCCTTGATCTCCGACATTAAATTCCACGTCTTTTCGATCAAGATCTGCATAACTCTTTTGTCGATCTTGTGTCGTTTGTATACGTTGCTGGATCATTTGAATCTTTTCCGTAGTCATACGTACTAACTCCGGTCCTAACAATGTTGCTTCACCCACCTCGTTCCAGCATACTGAAGAATGACACTTTCGTCCATACAACGCCTCGAATGGAGCCATGCCTATACTTGCCTGATAACTGTTGTTGTAGAAAAATTCCACCAATGGTAAGTACTTATCCCAACTTCCTTTGAAGTCTAGAACATAGAGTCTCAATAGATCTTCAAGAGTTTGAATAGTCCTTTCCGATTGTCCGTCCGTTTGAGGATGAGATGCCGAACTAAATCGTAAATCGGTTCCCATAGCTTTCTGCAAACTGATTCAAAATCGTGAAGTAAATCTGGGGTCACAATCCAAAACTATGGATACTGGCTTGCCATGCAATCTCACAATCTCGTTTACGTACATACGAGCAAGACGTTCAAGTGAATAAGTCTCTCGTATAGGCAAGAAATGAGCAGACTTGGTTAATCTATCGACAATAATCCAAATCGCATCTATGCCTTGAGAAACCTTGGGAAGACCCGTAACGAAATCCATGGTAATGTGTTCCCACTTCCACTTTGGAATCTCAAGTGGTTGCAATGGAACCTTTGGCACTTGATGCTCCGCCTTGACACGTTGACACGTTAAACACCTCGAGATGAACTCCGTGATCTCTCTCTTCATATTGCTCCACCAAAATGTATGTCGAAGATCACAATACATTTTGGTACTCCCAAAATGGATTGCAAACGGTGTGTTGTGTGCCTCCATCATGATTCTATACTTCAAGTCAGAATTATTAGGAGCACAAAGTCTGGAGTTGACTCAAAGTATTCCTTCGTCATCAATCCTTGCTTCTGGAATAGCACCTTCTTGCACCTTCTTCCTCATATTCATCAGCTCCGGGTCTGTAGCTTGAGCAGCTTTAACTTTATCAATCAAAGCTGGCTCCACGCGTATACTTGACATCATTGCATGGGTCCCCGGAGTCTTGAACTCAATCTCCATCCTTTGTAAATCACACAAAATAGGCCTTGATAGCTTCGCATTCGTTCAAGCATATGATCTTCTACTCAACGCGTCAGCTACCACGTTCGCTTTTCCAGGATGGTATTGGATGGTATAGTCGTAATCTTTCAACAGCTCAAGCCAACGTCGTTGCCGCATGTTGAGTTCCTTCTGGGTGAAGAAATATTTAAGGCTCTTATGATCCGTATAGATCTCCACTTTCTCCCCATACAGGTAGTGTCTCCAGATCTTCAACGCGAAAACGACAGCTGCCAACTCTAGATCATGAGTAGGATAATTCCTCTCATATTTCTTGAGTTATTTCGAGGCATAGGCTATGACTTTCCCATGTTGCATGAGAACACATCCTAACCCTTTGCCTGAAGCATCACTGTAAATGACAAATCCATCCGAACCAGATGATATCGTCAGAACAGGAGCCGAAATGAGTCTCCTCTTGAGCTCTTGGAAGCTCTTCTCGCATTCCTCGTTCCATACAAATTTTGTATCTTTTCGAGTCAGCTGAGTTAATGGAGTAGCGATTCAACAAAATCCTTCCACGAATCTCCGATAATAACCAGCTAAGCCCAGAAAGCTACGTACTTCGGTCACCAACTTAGGTTGCTCCCAACACTATATTGCTTAAATATTTACCGAGTCAACAGATACTCCATGTTTTGATACTACGTGTCCAAGGAATGCTACTTCCTCAAGTCAGAACTCGCATTTCTTCAACTTGGCATAAAGCTTGTTATCACGAAGCCTTTGAAGTACCAGCTTTAAATGGTGCTCATGATCTTCACGACTTTTGGAATAGATGAGGATGTCATCAATAAAGACAACCATGAACTGATCCAAATATTCCTTGAATACACTGTTCATCATATCCATAAAAGCAGCAGGAGCATTAGTCAATCCAAAAGACATAACTAAGAATTTATAATGCCCGTATCGAGTTCTAAAAGCAGTCTTCGGAATATCCTCAGTTTTAATCTTCAGCTGATGATATCCAGAATGAAGATCGATCTTTGAGAAGAATTGTGCTTCTTGCAACTGGTCGAACAGGTCATCAATGCGATGCAACAGACACCTATTCTTGATGGTGACATGGTTTAACTCCCGATAGTCAATACAAAGTCGCATACTTCCGTCTTTCTTCTTTACGAATAACACAAGAGCACCCCAAGGAGATGTACTAGGACGAATGAAACCAATGTCTAACAACTCCTGTAGTTGGACCTTTAACTCCTGAAGTTCAATAGGAGCCATTCGATATGGGGTTCAAGGTCAATAAAGAATTCAACTTCACGTTCTGGGGGTAGACCAGGAAGTTTTTCGGGAAATACATCAGGAAACTCATTAACAATAGAAATATCATTCAAACTTGACGTATTCTGGTTTAGATCAGTGACATGGGCTAAGAAAGCTTGACATCCGTTTTTCAATAAACGAATAGCTTTATAACTTGAAATAACATTGATTGATTTTAGTGGTTTGGTTGTTTGAATTCGCACAATAGGTTGGTTAGGAATATAAAAACTAACAACCATACGAAAATAATTAATTTTGGCATAATAAGTGGTCAACCAGTCAATTCCTAAAATCACATCAAATGCAAGTATTTTCAAAGATATAAGATCAACAGGTAGGGTGAGGGTACCAATTTGAATAGAGCAAGATTTGTAAATTATAGATGTAACGAAGGTTTCTCCCAATGGAGTTTCAATAGATAAGTCAAAGTCTAATTTATCAGGAGTCAAGTTCAAACGTTGAGCACAAGCAGGTGAAATAAAAAAATGGGTAGCACCGGTATCTAATAAGGTATAGATTTCGTAAGAGTTTATGATTAGCTTACTCGTAATAACCTCATTTGGGTTCCTCGCTTGTTGGACAGTTACGACAAAAGCTCTTCTAGGAACCACTGACTTTGACTTGTCAGGGATAGCCTTTGGAGTCACCATCCCTGCTGAACTTGGTTTCGCTACAGGACACACTCGAGTTATGTGCCCTTCCTTTCCATAGTTATAACACACCTTGGATTGTTGTGTGCAGTTGGGACTGATGTGTCCCTCTTGCCCGCATTTATAGCATACGACCGGCGGTCGTTCTCCTCCCCTAGAAACAGTTGATGTTGGTGCTGCTGTCGGTGCTGCTGTCGATGCTTTCACGTTCTCATTGTTGTACCTTCTCTTCTTGAAATCTCCCCCCGACTCACTTTTTCTATTATCATGACCACGATTACCACCGGAGTGGTTACCGCTTTTGTCATGATACTTTCCTCCCTGCTGGTTGTCATTGTTTCGATGACTGCTGCCACCGGTACGACCTTGGTTATGGTCCCTTGGTTGAACCGACTCATTATCTCGTTCTAATAACTGGGCCCTGTTCACTAAATCTGAATATAGAAAAAATTTGTGAGAAATGAGGTATTAACGAATTTCTGGTTTCAAACCTCTCAGAAACATCCACGTCATACGTTCCTCATTCTCCACCAAATGAGGTGCAAACCGGGATAACTCTGCGAACTTAGCCTCGTACTGGAACACCGTCATGTTGTTCTGTTTCAATCTGATAAACTCTACCTTTTTCATGTGACGAATACTTTTTGGAAAGTACTTGTCATTGAATAGTTTCTGGAACGCCTCCCAAGACATCTTGAGTGCGACAAGCTGGGTACGCTTCACAAATTTCCACCAGTAATCTGCCTCTCCACGGAACATAAACGTGGCGAATGGAACCTTTTGCTCCTCCGTGCATCCCAAGATATCAAATATCTTGGTAATTTGCTTAATCCAATTTTCTGCCTAGATTGGATCTAGCTTTCCCTGAAACTCCGGTGGTCCCAACTCATTGAACTGCTTGGTAGTGACAAGCCTCGAGTTGTTATTATTTCCACCTGTATTATAAACATGAGTCTCCCTCGTCTAGTTTTGCATGAACTACACAAAGCTTCTAAACATTCCATCATTCATCGTCTGATCGGTGGTGTCGTTTCCAGAAGGAATATTGCCTTCTTGTTGCACGTTCTCCTGGTTGGTGATTAAAGGTGTTTCAACGGTTTCATTCACTCCATTGTTTAGATTTTTAGCTTCCATTCTCAAATTATGCCACAAAACAAGAGTTAATCAAACAAATTAACATATCACATATTAACCCTATGTTCCAAACGACCAATTAAATACCAAATAAGTTTAGGTAGGACACACACTAGCGAAGGATTTACTCGTCTCTCCCCTCCTAGTTCTATTCCCAGATCTCCCCCAGAGATCATATCCCTAAGCTCTGATACCAATTGTGACGCCCCCAAAATAGGTTCAATACTCAACCCATTCTGAGTCGCCAAATACATGGTACAGAATTCAAATACAATCTATTATAACAAACGGTCGTTCAAAATACGACCATTCAAACTGTGAGTTTCAATACAAATCGTATATAATATGAAATATAAATATTCAAATTCATTCCTTATTCAATACAATAATTGTCTCACTATTTTATAGAATAGTGAGGATTTCTACAGATCTAACTCTGATCATCACACTGTTCCCCGACTAGTCCCCGCGATATTCTCATTTTTTGAAGAGAACAATAAATGAAAAGGGTGAGCTCAACTAGCCCAGTAAAGAATATTATGACTAAGATAATAAAAAACAAATTATCGTTAGCCTTCAATAAATCAGATAAAATATAATGGACAACAAGTTTTATATCAATATTCGCAGCGAAAATAACAATTCACTAGAAGAGTTAAGTAGAGAATGAAGTCTACTATCTTCTATGATTTAAAAGTCCATCATCAATATTTTATCCATGTAACATCAATCAATATACATCTTGAATCAGATATTCATCTTTGCACTACGGGCCAAAGATATTCATTTGTATCACCAGTTGGTCATGTTCATCTCAACACCTGTCCATCTTTGCACTACGGGTTAAAGATATTCATTAGGTAATCATTCATCTTTGCACTATAGGCCAAAGATATTCATCAAGTAATCATTCATCTTTGCACTACAGGCCAAAGATATTCAGTTATATCACCATTTAGGACTGAGGACGATGAAATACAATATAAGGAACGAATCCAGTGAGATAAAGGACAAAGATTAGGGATTTATAATTTAATTTATCCAAGTTCAATAATACTCCGTAATAATTAATTGTGGAGCAAAATTCAAGAATGAAGTTCAAAACTTGGATACAATCAGAGATAATTTTTTTACCGTGAATAGTAACTCAACATGAAAAGATAAAAATTTCACGAGAAAGTTCAGAAAATTATTCCGGTAAAATGATACTAGATGAAGCGCAAAACTTAAGAAATTTCTGATCATTTCAGAAATTAAAGAAGCAATACTTACCGTGGTAAGTTCAGATTTAGAAATATGAAATGAAATATTATTACTTCCATAATATGGAATATGAAAGAAAATAATATTCATTATGAATATTAAAAGAAAATAACATTATTTACGAGAAAAATAACATCCTTAACCTTAACAGGAGAGTAGTTTTGACTGGAATATCGAATATTATGTGGACGAAAACTTGCACTGCTATCAACACTCAAAGTATCTAAATACTCACCAAAAATACGCTCGATATTATAGAGATAAAATTTTCTAATTCTGGTGTGATTTTTATTTCTAACTAAGCACCCTATTTATAGGAATTGTGTGGCACACCAAGATTGGAAAAAAAAATTCTACGTATGATTTTCAAGCCCAAATTTTTGACAATTCTTGCACTTCACCAACTTCACCCACCATTTTTGGAAAAAAATTCAAACCACGTGTTTATATATATATATATATATTAAAATATTTATTTTTGAAACTTCAATAATTCATAATAAATAGCCCTTTTATCAGAAAAATACGAATTCTATGTCCTTTCCATAGAAAATTTAATTCTCTACAACTTTGTAAAAGAAAGTTTTTCCAAATTTCGAACGAAAAAAATGACCCAAACTTACATACGGATGATTTTTTCACACTCATCAATCTTGAAAATTTTCAACACACTCAAAATTTCAAAGCCTCCATTTTTGAAATAATGAATTCCACCACATGTTTATTTATTTATATATATTTATAAACATTTATAATTATTAAAAGAATTCCAAATTTCATTTTCTCTCTTCCACCTCATTTTATTCATATATCGTGAATTTATTATAAAAAATATCATCACTATTATATTATTATATTATCACATTACACACTTATAATGTAATATTATAATAATATATTTGAATAAATTATTTTATTAGAACAGATAAAATATCCATTCTTAATAATTATCACTTTTGCTAAAAACTTCTTCCGTTTAAATTCATATTGAATAAATATTTACTTATCATATTATCAATAATTATTATTCACAAATAATATTACCGAACCACAATAATGACAACCAGGTCGTTCTCAGGAAAGAGGGGGCCTTCCGATAAGGATTTCTCGTTACTGGCGCGTAATTAATCAACCCCTTTCCTAGATAGAACTTCCTTAGACATTGCGAATAATGATATCTAATAATATTATTCAAATAATATGAATTATTAGTTTAATAATTTAAAATACTGTGCAATGACAATTATTGAATCAATAATATAAAATATCAACGTAGCAATTATAAAATATTGAACAGTAATTACTGTAACAATTATTAAGTAAGTGCCTTCTTACGTAAGAATCAATAATTCAAAATACTGTGCAATACCGTGTGCTACTGTGCAATACCGCGTATTACTGTATTTTAAACACCGGGTATTTCAACAGTACTAATGGTAACAACTACGCCGTTATTTTATAAAAAGGTTATTTCTGTCGCTTTCTATATCCGATAGTTATTCCGTTGTGGGGCCCACAAATGGCTGCGCCGTCGTACGAATATTTCCCGACAACAAGAATATTCCATGACCAAACGAATATTCCCCGACAACAATGAATATTTTATAACCACTTGCTTATTTTGAAATATTTGCACATTTCATCCATAACTTATCACATTTATCAAATCAACACCTTACTATTTCAAAATAATATATAAAGAAAATTAAATCCTTATTCATAAAATTTGGTGTCTTACACTATAACCCATATCGCATCAAATCCCTTCTGAGTTGCTGGAAGTCCCACCACGAAATCCATCGTGCTATGCTCCCACTTCCACTCCGGAATTTCTAACGGTTGTAGCAAACCACTCGGTCTCTGGTGTTCTGCCTTAACTTTCTGGCACGTCAAGCATTTTGCAACGCAATCAGCAACGTCTCTCTTCATATTCGGCCACCAGAAATGATGTTTGAGATCCTGGTACATCTTCGTACTCCCGGGATAAATAGAATATCTAGAACTATGAGCTTCGCTTAGAATCTCTTCCTTGACCTCTGGTACTGGCAGTACCCAAATTCTACCTTCAAACCGTAACAGTCCTTCATTATCGATCTTAAACTTGAACTCTTCGCCATCGGTTATCTTCTTCCGAATCTTTTCGCATTTTTCATCGTGAAGTTATGCTTCTTTCACCTTGTCTACTAGAGTAGAACCAGTGGTTACTTGAAACAGCATCTCATCCGATTCCTTCGGAAACTTCACTTCTAACTCCAATCTAGCCATCTGCTCAATCAACTGGTCCTGATCAGTTAACACGTTCAGCTTCTCCCGACCTTTTCTGCTCAAGGCGTCGGCGACAACGTTAGCTTTACCCGGATGGTAAAGTATCTCGCAATCGTAGTCTTTGATCAGTTCTAACCATCTTCTTTGGCGCATGTTCAAATCCTTCTAGGTGAAAATATACTTCAGACTCTTATGATACTTTTCTCCATATAAGTAGTGCCTCCATATCTTTAGAGCAAACACTACTGCCGCCAATTCTAAGTCATGGGTTGGATACCCCTTCTCATAATCCTTCAGCTGACGTGACGCATAGGTAATGACTTTGCCGCTCTGCATCAACACACAGCCTAATCCTTTATGTGAGGCATCGCTATATACTACGAAAATTCCCGTACTATCCGGTAAAGACAACACAGGCGCAGTACTCAACCTCTTCTTTAGCTCCTGAAAACTTTCCTTACACTTTTTCGTCCAAACAAACTTAACCGTTTTACGAGTCAAATTCGTCAACGGAGTTGCGATTCTAGAAAAGTCTTGGATAAATCTTCGGTAATAACCTGCCAATCCCAAGAAACTCCTCACTTTAGACGGCGTTTTCAGCTGCTCCCAATTCATTACGGCCTCAACCTTTGACGGATCTACCGAAATACCATCCTTGTCGATTACGTGGCCAAAAAATTGCACACGTTCCAACCAGAATTCACATTTTGAGAACTTAGCATAAAGCTTCTCTCGTCTCAGTGATTCCAAGGTTAGTCGTAAGTGTTCAGCATGTTCCTCCTTAGTCTTGGAATAAACCAGGATGTCATCAATGAACACTACCACGAACTTGTCTAGGAATGGCTTAAACACCCTGTTCATTAAGTCCATAAATGCAGCTGGGGCATTCGTGAGACCAAATGACATCATCAAGAACTCGTAATATCGAGTCCTAAAAGCCGTTTTCGGTATATCTTCTCTTCTCACCTTCAACTGATGATACCCGCTTCTCAAATCGATTTTCGAGAAGTACTTAGCACCCTTCAGTTGATCAAACAAGTCATCGATCCTAGGTAAGGGATACCTATTCTTGATCGTAACTTTGTTCAATTCTCTATAATCAATGTAAAGACGCATCGACCCATCCTTCTTCTTAACAAACAAAATTGGCGCTCCCTACGGCGAAACACTCGATTGAATATACCTCTTGTCCAGTAATTCTTGTATTTGAACCATCAGTTCCTTCATCTCAACTGGTGCCATTCGATACGGAGCCTTCGAGATTGGAGCAGTTCCCAACGCTAAATTGATCACGAACTCTATCTCCCTATCTGGCGGAAGTCCTGGCAAATCTCTCGGAAATACGTCCACAAACTCCTTAACCACCGATATCTCTTCCACCTTCGGGCTTTCTTTACGCGTATCTACTATGTATGCTAGATATCCTACACAGCCATGCGTCAGAAGTTTCTTGGGTTGCATAACCGTCAGACAACTCACTTGTCTAGGCGATTTGCTACCATAAAACACTATCTTCGACGGAGTCATAAGGTTTACCGACTTCTTATGACAGTCGATTATCGCCCCATGGTTGAACAATCAATTCATACCCAGTATAACATCGAATTCCCTAAGTTTTATCGGAATTAAATCTACCCTCAGCTCCTGACCCTTAATGTCCAATCTACAGTTCTTATAAACGCTCCTAATAGGAATAACCTCCCTAGTCGCAATCTCTATGTTCAAAGGGTAAACTAACTCCTCTACAGGTAAGTATAGGGTTTTAGCAAAATCATCAGATATGTATGAACAAGTAGCACCCGAGTCAAATAATACATATGCATTTATACTATTGACCGGAATAATACCTGACACCACGTCTTTTTATTGCACAACATCCTGCACCATCATATTGAATGTCCATGCAGTGGGTCGAACAGCTTACAATGGTGCATCGATAGTCACGGTACTGCCGCTTCCACCCTGCCGTCAGCTTCTTCTGGCAGTTGTGAGCCATGTGATCGTTGGATCCACATGTAAAGCAAGCTCCCTTCTTCGAGTTTGGGCAATTAGGCGCAATGTGGACTTCCTGAACACAGTTGAAGCACACCCGTTTCCCCTTCATGCACACGCCAGTGTGATTCCTACCGCATGTAGCACATGCTTCAAACTTCCTCTTCTGCTGGCTTCCTTGCTGACTCCCAGCAGAGGTGTTGTCATTCCATTTCCTTTTCTGGTGACAACGCTGCTACCACCATCCTTGGTTTCTATCTCATTCTTCTTCTTCTTGTCTTAGTTAAACTTCGTCACCGCTTCGCTTCCTCCCTCAGCAAAGCCTTTTCAAGCACAGCTACAAATGTGTTAAACTGGAACATGGAAACCTTGCTATAGAGCTAGGGTTTCAGTCCCCGCTCAAACCTCCTCGCCTTCCTAGCGTCAGTACTAACCTAGTAAGTAGTGAACCTGGCTAGTTCGTTGAACTTAGCGGCATACTCAGACACCGTCATCCCTCCCTGCTTAAGCTCTAGGAATTGGACCTCCATCTGGTCCTGCGAACTCACTGGGAAGTACATCTCGTAGAACATTTCCTTGAAACATTCCCATGTTATGACTCCCTCTCCCTCTCGGGTCTTATTAGCCTGCCACCAAAAGCTAGCATCCGACTTTAACATGAAAGCCGCAAACGCTGTCTTCTGGTCTTCACATACTCTGGCTACGTCAAAGACCTTCTCCATTTCCATCACCCACGTCTGGGCCTCAATAGGGTTGGTAGATCTCTTGAATTCAGGCGGTCCTACTGCTTTGAATTCCTTGAAAGTCGTACCCTGCACTTGCGGCTGATTCGCAAAAGCTCCTATCAACAGGTTCACCAACTGCTGAACTGAGTTGGGATTCGTTCCATCGTTATTGTTATTGTTCGTCGAACCCTCGGGGTTTTGACGCGCTGGTCTTCTTCTAGAAGGTATTTTCTGCTAAGAAAATATTATTATTAGATCCTTTATTCAACTATTAAGTATTCAAGTTCATACTTAAACGTTTTAAACAATTGAATTCAAATAGAACACATAGCACGTCAATAAACTTTTTTTACTCATTACTCGTAGTTATAAAAAACATCAATCAAATACATTTCTGTTATTTACATCATTCTTCCTGCACTGAAAAAGTTACAAGATTACATTCTTAACTCATCCCATTCTTATCTCAATTATGTGATTTACATTATTTAATACAAAAACAACACGTAACAAAAGCTCTACTACTACCTAGGCATATTGATACGTCGCACAGCCTCTCTGCATTCCTCTTCCATCACCCGAATCGCCGTTCTTCGGTCCATCACATACCATGGTAAACCTTAAAACTGAGCTGGGTAGTAGAAAAAATAATCCTGAGCTCTTTCTATCGCTGTATGAAAACCATACTCTGTTTCCTTCAGCTTGGCCCTCTTGGCTTCAGCTTCATCTTCAGCTCGATCGGCTTGTTGAGTAGCCCTCAAGCTTATCTCCTCAGCTCTGGCACGCTTCGTCGACTCCTCCTGGATGTCCTGCTTCAGCTTTGCTAGTTCAGCTCGTGCCTCATCTCGATCGTTCTCTACGTGTATTAAGTTCCACTGTGCATCTCCTAAGTCACTCGCCATATCCTCGATAGTCTCGTCACGCTGCTGGATGGTTTTCTCGAGCTCTCCGACTCGTCCATGAAGCTCCACGTTACTGTCGTAGACTGCCTCGTACATCTCAGCACTAGTAGAGTGAGGTGGGAATTCCTCTTCGGGATCCTCTTCCTCCTCTTCAGACTCGTCCTCATCCTCTTCCTCTGGAATAGGTGTCAGCTCACGCTCCCGACCAGCTACGGTGATCACTGGAGATGGCTCTCTCCTAACCAGCTGCTCCCAGACAACATGTATGTCACGGGGCTCCTCCTCTCTAGGCACCTGAGGTATATCCTCTCCTTCCTGACGAGATTCTCGAATGTTCGACATCCTGACAAAAGATTTTTAAAGTTTATTTTTACGTGATATCGAATTGTCACTCATTGAATACAAAAATGTAAACACATAACACATAAGGTAGTTTATTATCTTTACCTATCACATCTATCTTTTCGATCTTACCATAAGGCTACTACCTAAGGTTTTTCCCCACCTAAGGTTTCATAACCTACAGCTTTGATACCAACCTGTGACACCCCCAAATTCGAGTACTTCATTTCCACATGATTTGGTGTTCACTTTCTAACTATAACAACATCTACCCAATATAATATCAAAATAAATTTACAACCATTAATTAAAATAATGAAATCTCCCTAAAAACAAGGGTTACAACCTTTCGAAAATAATCCCAGGGTTTAATCTAACCTTGACATAATAAATAAGTGCGAAAATAAAACATAACATTAAAGTCTATTACAATTATTTTTTAAATAATAAAACAAGTCTTCACTTGTTTTACTTCCCCTCGCCTTTACTCGTAGATGGGGCATCAACATTATCAACTCTAGCTGCAATTGTTATTTAATGCAAGAGTTAGCAACCACAGCTCACTGAAGTTTAACAATAATAAATACATTAAAAGATATCTTTAAAAAGAATTGAATAACTTAGCTTACTTCAACAATAAAGAATTGAATAATAATTCTCTATCAACATTAAAATTTGAATATAGAATTTATCTGAGGGTCATAAGACCTTTCAACTCTTGTCCTAGGTTATAAACATTTTTATTTAAACCTTTAACAGTCAATAAGACTATGGACCTTAACTCGTACTTATGGGGATCAGCCCTTCGTACCATGTATTGTGCACAAATATCTTAAAGCTTTCGCGTAGTAACCTCCCCTAATAATTAGGGTTGTTCATCTCAGTATCTTGAATACAAGTCCGCACCAAAGAAAGTTTGGTTTGGATAAACTTACAAGGGTAATTTAGAATTAAATGTTCATCAACTAAGGATTAGTTGAATCGACTTTCAGTAATTCATAAATGAAAGAACTATGAATTAACATATGCTCTAGAAGTAAACTTAAAGCATTTAAAATAATAACTGGATCTTACTTGAACAATAAGTCAAGATCACTTCAATTAAATAAATAAGTATCCAATACAGAAATGAAAAGGACATTCTCAACAATTCATATATATACTCAAAGAGCTTGCATAGAAGTAACGAGTTTAGGGTTTAGAAGACTTGCCTTAAGCGCAAGCTACTTAATACAATCACGTACTTTAACACTTCTTACATACGTACATATTCAATCACAATAACCTAAATTAGTTAACACGTAACTAATTAACATAATTGGTTAACCCTCATGGTTAACTCAGTCTAAATAAATAAATAATAATAATCAACCATTCCATAGCTAATTACATCACATAAACATGCTCACATAATTAAATTAATTGTGTATTTAACTAAATTATAATTAACAATTATAATTTAAACACTTAATCTAATTATAATTACTTAAATTATAATTATCTCTTATTCTAATTAAATTATAAACAATTTATAATTTATAATCAATTAAACTACATCATGCATCATAATTACACAAATTATAATTAATCATGCAATTATCAAATTAAAATCTATAATTAAACATGCATTTATTAAATTATAATTTAAATTAACATCTAATTGATTAAAATAAATCAACTACTATTCATCATAATTTAATAAAACTATAATTTAAATTAATCATTTACTCTTAATTATAATTTCTCAAATTATAATCAAGTAGTTCATATTACAATTAAACAATTATAACTTTTAAATACTACATTAGGTTTTCAAAACTCTTTTATTTTTCAAATATGAAACTGTCAAATTCATGTTAGCAACATGTTTTAGCAGCTAGATATATGCTCATTATCCTAGCAACAATGTAATTAAAACACAAAAACAAACTACACAACTAACCAAACTCACTGTCTCTGCACAGCCAGCGGCGCTGCTGCGCTGCTTCTAGCTGTGCTACCGGCGTAGCTGCGCAGGTACGCAGACAGAAGTAGGCAGTGCAGCCTCCCTGCTTCACCGATCAAACCCAAACAAGCCAACAAACGAAAATTACAAGCAACGTAGACATTGTAAATCATATATATGCAATAATAAATATATATATATATATATATAACATGCTTCTAAAACACAAAAGTCATCCAAACCACCAGAATCAAGAGTTTTAGAAATCAAATGTGGCTATTTTCACAAAACTCATATTTTTCATAAAATAATCCACTGTAATAAAATTTCTCAATCAATTTAACTTTATATACATAATTGAAGATAACATCAAACAAATTCTAATAAACATGTTAGCATATACTAATTCATCAATTTTACTCTAAAAATCAACCAAATACATGGAATTCCATATGAACTCATACTATTCATTAAAACATATTTTTTCAGTAGTTTGATTTCTAAAAATACTCTTATGTCATCTCATTACTACAATCCACACATGGATACAATACACATATACAATTCATGATTACAACTTCCATGAAAACTTAATTTTAATAGAGACTGAATATGAAACATATAACCAGAGTTCTATAACAATTTAAAGATTATAGATGATACCTTTTGCTAATAGGTTGAAAGAGAAGGTGATGTGAGTTCAATTCTAGCAATTCTTCTTCATCTTTTCTCTTCTTCTCTAACTCTTCTCTGCTCTTCCTTCTCTCTGCTCTCTTTTCTTCTTAGTTCTTAGTTAGACTTAGGATTAGAACTAACGTAGTAGATATATTATAACTAATATAATATACGTATACTAATGATATATATGTAACTGCTAATTAATTAAGATATATAATAAATACATATTATTATATAATTTACAACTATTTGAATTTGAAAAATCATAAGGCTTGTTTGGCCAAAACAACATTATTTTTTAAAAAAACAAATTATTATTACTAAGGCCATGTTTGATAAAATGAATTTAAAACAATTGCAAGAGCCTTGTTTGGTTAAAATCATTTAAAATCCTTTTTTTTATTTTAACAAATTATTTTAACACATACTTTAATGTCACATTTTAATTAATTAAATCCTTTAACAATTTAATTTAATCAATTAAAATCTAACATCAATTAATCATATAAAAATTATCACATAATTATAATTACTCGTTAATTATAATTCATGTAACACTTTATCACATAATTCATCTAATTTAATTATCTCAATTAAATTAGAACTATACTATAAAATTAATATACATCAACAAAATTAAATATCAAATATTCATTTAATTAATATATAACACTTAATTAAATCACTTCCACAAATCACATAATTTATTTAACTCAATAAATAAATCACATAAAATATTTATTTCACTCAATAAATATTAAAATTATTATATAAAATCTCAATCGTTACAATACCCGGTGATAAAAAAATACAGTAATACGCGTTATTGCACAGTAGCACACGGTATTGCACAGTATTTCTGATTATTGATGTTTACGTAAGAAGTCACTCAGTATTTTATTCAATAATTGTCACCCATATTATTTAAATGATATTATTGATTAGCATTATCGACAATGCCTAGAAAGTTCTGTCGAGGAAAGTTGTTAGGTTATTTAATTACGCGTCAATAAGGAGAAATCCTTATCGGAAAGCCCCCTCTTTCCTGGGAACGATCTGGTTGTCAATATTGTGAATCTATAATATTAATTGTGAATAAATATGGAAGGATTAAAAAACGTTGATTAATTGGGTGATGAGTAACATAATCATTAGAAAAAGTTGCCAACACTCGAAGAAAATAATGGTGATATGTGATATTTTATAAGTTGGGACCCATAGGTCATCATCTAAGAGTCACTTTCGTAAATAGTAACTCAAATAGTAACTTGTCTCTTCGTTTTTCCAAGAGTTATTTGCCCCTTCGCAAATAGTAGTTGCCTCTTTATTATTACAAAGAGTCATTTTGACCATTCGATAAGGTCAAGGGCCACTTTCAGTTCTTCTATAAATAGAAGTTCAATTCTTCATTATTTCTCATCAATTCACGAAGTTATACAGAGAGAAACTATAGAGGGAAAATAAGAGAGAAAGAAGAAGAGTATTCTGCTGCTACATTATTGCAGTATCCAAACTTCTGCTAAGGTAAGGGGTATTATTTCTTTCGTATTCGTAAAGGATTTTATTTTCTTTCAATACTCGTAAGGATTGTTATTCTATTTCTTATTAAGCTGTGGGAATAACCTCTCTACGCGGATTACCGCATGCATGGTGAACAACCCTTCGTATTCATTCTTTAGTAACTGTGGGAATAACCTGTCTACGCGGACTACCGTATGCATGGTGAATAACCCTTCGTATTCATTTTATTAAATTGTGGAAATGATCTGTCTACGCGAATCACCGCATGACGGGTGAAAATTCATTTACTGTTTCTTATATTCTTTCATACTTGTATGAAATATTATTTCATACTTGTATGAAATATTATTTCACTGGAATATTGGTCTGAACTTTCTTATTGAAATTCTAATCTTTTCATGTCGGGGTACTATTCATGGGATACTATTCACGGGTTACTATTCACGACAAAATTGGTTTCTTTTTCTGTCCAAATTATCTTTGATTGGATCTATGTTTTGATCTCTATATTGACAACTTAGATATTCTTGAACTCTGAATAAATGAATTATAAATCTCTAATATTTGTCCTTGATCTCACTGGATTCGTTCTTTATATCATTTTTCATCATCCTCAGTCCTATATTGTGGTGAAAGTTATCTTTAGTCTGTAGCGCAAAGATGAACTGTTGATTAATGAATATCTTTGGCCCGTAGTGCAAAGATGAGCTGTTTATTTATAAATATCTTTGGCCTGTAGTGCAAAGATGGACAGGTGTTTGGCATGATCATGACCACTGGTGATACAAACAAATATCCTTGGGCCGTAGTGCATGGATAATTCGTTGATTAAAAATATTATTGATTGGTTTTACATGGATAAAATATTGATGATGGACTTTTGTATCATAGAAGATAGTAGACATCATTCTCTACTTAACTCTTCTAATGAATTATTATTTCCGCTGCAGTTGTTGATCTAAAACTTATTGTCCATCATATTTTATTTGATTTATTTAAAGCTAACGATAATTTATCCTTCATTATCTTAGTCATAATGTTCTTTACTGAGCTAGTTGAGCTCACCCTTTTCTTCCATTGTTCTATTCAGGAAATGACAATATCGCGAGAACTAGTCGAGAAATAGAGTGATGGTCCGAGATAGAGCTGTAGAAGTCATCACTATTTTATAAAATAGTGTGATAATAATTATAATGAGGACTTATTTGAGTGTTTATATTTTTATATTATATACGATCTGTATTGAAGCTCACAGCTTGTGTGGTCGTATTTTGCACGACCGTTTGTTATAAGAAGATTTGTATTCGGATTCTGTTCCATGTATTTGGCGATTCAGAATGGGTTCTGTGAACCTATTTTGGGGGCGACACAGTTGGTATTAGAGCTTAGAGATATGATCTCTGGCAGAGATCTGGGAACAAAACTAGGAGGGGATAGACGAGTAAAACCTTCTCTAGTGTGTCCTACCTAAGCGTACTTGTTATTTATTTGGTCTGTCGGAACATAGAGATAATATGTGACATGTCAATTTTTTTAATTAGCCCTTGTTTTGTGGCAGTATTTGAGAATGGCAGCTAAAAATCTAAACAATGGAGCATATGAGACCATTGAGACACCTCTAATCACCAACCAGGATAATGTGCAACAGGAAGACAATAATCCTCCTGTAAACAAAACCAACGCTCAAACGATGAACGATGGAATGTTTAGGAGCTTTCTACAATTCATGCAAAACTAGACGAGAGATAATCCTGCTCAAAATACAGGTGGAAATAATGGCAATTCACGGCTGGTCACTGCTAAGCAATTCAAGGAGTTGGGACCACCAAGGTTTTTGGAAAAGCCAGATCCACTCAAAGCAGAAGCTTGGGTTAAGTAAATCACCAAGATATTTGATGTCCTGGGATGCACAAAGGAGCAAAAGGTTTCATTCGCCACCTTTATGTTCCGTGGAGAGGCAGATTACTGGTGGAAATATGTAAAGCGTACTCAACTTTCCGCACTCAAGATGTCTTGGGAAGAGTTCCAGAAATTATTCAACGACAAATACTTTTCTGAAAGTATTCGTCATATGAAGAATGTAGAATTCATTAAATTGGAATAGAACAATATGACTGTGTCCCAATACGAGGCCAAGTTTGCGGAGTTATCTCGGTTTGCATCTCATTTGGTTGATAATGATGAACGAATGACACGAATGTTTCTGAGAGGTTTGAAATCTGAAATTCGTCAATACCTCTTTTCTCACAAAATTTGTTTGTATTCAGATGTTGTGAACAGGGCTCAATTACTGGAACGGGATAATGAGTCTGTTCAACCAAGGGACAACAACCATAGTCGTACCAGTGGCAACAGTCATCGGAACAATGAAAATCAGCGTGGAAAAAATTATCATGCTAGAAGCGGTAACCACTCCGGTGGTAATCATGGCCATGATAATAGAAGAAGTGATTTGGGGGGAAATTTTAAAAAGAGAAGGTACAACAATGACAATGTAAAGACGTCGACAGCAGCACCAGCAACCGTTTCTCGGGAAGGAGAACGACCACCAGTTAGATGCTACAGATGAGGAGAGGATGGACACATCAGTCCAAACTGTACACAGTCTTCCAAAGTGTGTTTTAATTGTGGGAAGGACGGTCACATAGCTCGATTTTGTCTTGTAGCGAAATCAAGTCCAGCGGGGACGGTTACACCAAAGGCTGTCCTAGACAAGTCAAAGTCGGTGGTCCAGAAAAGATCTTTTGTTGTGACTACCCAAAAAACGAGGAACCCGAACGAAGTTATCACGGGTAAGTTAATCATAAACTCTTGCGAAGTCTATACCTTATTAGATACCGGTTCTACCTATTCTTTTATTTCACCTTCTTGTGCCCAACGTTTGAACATGACCCCTGTGAATATAGACCTTGAACTATCTGTTGAAACTCCGTTGAGAGAAACCTTCATTACATCCACAGTTTACAAATCTTGCTTGATTCAAATTGGTACCCTCACATTACCTGTTGATCTCATTTCTTTGAAAATACTTGCATTTGATGTGATTTTAGAAATCGACTGGTTAACCACTTATCATGCTAAAATTGATTATTTTCATAAGGTTGTTAGTTTTCATATTCCTAACCAGTCTGTTATGCGAATTCAAGCAACCAAATCACTAAAATCAATCACTATCATTTCAAGTCATAAAGCTATTCGTTTATTGAAAAACGGATGCTAAGCCTTCTCAGCCCATGTCACTGATTTAAACCAGAATACTTTAGATTTGAATGATATTTTTGTTATTAATAAATTCCCTGATGTATTTCCCGAAGAACTTCCTTGCCTACCCCCGGAACGTGAAGTTTAATTTTTTATTGACCTTGAACCCGGTACAAAACCCATTTCCAAAACCCCATATTGAATGGCTCCTATTGAACTTCAGGAGTTAAAGGTCCAACTACAGGAGTTGTTAGACATTGGCTTTATACGTCCTAATACATCGCCTTGGGGTGTTCCTGTTTTATTCGTAAAGAAGAAAGACGGGAGTATGCGACTTTGTATTGACTATCGAAAGTTGAACCATGTCACCATCAAGAATAGGTATCCATTATCTCGCATTGATGACTTGTTTGACCAGTTGCAAGGTGCTAAATTCTTCTCAAAGATCGATCTTTATTCTGGATATTATCAATTAAAGATTAAAACTGATGACATTCCAAAGACTGCCTTCAGAACTCGATACGGATATTATGAATTCTTAGTCATGTCTTTTGGATTAACTAATGTTCCTGCGGCCTTCATGGATATAATGAACCGAATATTCAAAGAATATTTGGATCATTTTGTGGTTGTCTTTATTGATGACATTCTCATTTACTCTAAGAGCCGAGAAGATCATGAGCAACACTTGAAGCTGATACTCCAAAAGCTTCGTGAAAACAAGCTTTATGCCAAGTTAAAAAAATGCGAGTTCTGGCTTGAGGAAGTAACATTCCTTGGGCACATGGTATCGAAACTTGGAATATCGATTGACCTAGCAAAGATTGAAGCAATACAAAGTTGGGAGCAGACTAAGTCTGTAACCAAAATACGTAGATTTTTGGGCTTAGCTGGTTATTATCGGAGATTCGTGGAAGAATTTTCTCGAATCGCTACTCCATTAACCCAGCTGACTCAAAAAGATACAAAATTCGAATAGAGCAAGAAATGTGAGAAGAGCTTCCAAGAGCTCAAGAGGAGACTCATTTCAGCACCTGTTCTGACAATACCATCAGGCTCGGAGGGATTTGTCATCTAAAATGTTGCGTCAAGCAAATGGTTAAGATGTGTTCTCATGTAATATGGGAAATTCATAGCCTATGCCTTACGACAACTCAAAGTATATGAGAGGAATTATCCTACTCATGATCTAGAGTTGGCAGCTATCATTTTCGCGTTGATGATCTGGAGACACTATCTGTATGGGGAGAAAGTGAAGATCTATATAGATCATAAGAGCCTTAAATATTTCTTCACTCAAAAGGAACTCAACATGCGGCAACGACGTTGGCTTGAGCTGTTGAAAGATTACGACCATACCATCCAATACCATCCTGAAAAAGCGAACGTGGTAGCGGACGCGTTGAGTAGAAGATCATACGCAAAAACGAGTGCGATGATGCCAACACAAGGGCCCATTTTGTATGACTTGCAAAGAATGGAGATAGAGTTAAAAACTCCAGGGACCCACGTGAAGATGGCAAATATATGCGTAGAACCAGCTTTAATTGATAGGGTTAAAGCTGCTCAAGCTACAGACCCGGAGCTGATGAATATGAAGAAAAAGGTGCAAGAAGGTGTTATTCCCGAAGCAAGAATCGATGAAGAGGGAGTACTTCGAGTCAATTCCAGACTCTGTGTTCCTAACGACTCTGATTTAAAGTATAAAATCATGATGGAGGCACACAACACACCATTTGCAATCCATCTTGGAAGTACAAAAATGTATCATGATCTTCGACATACATTTTGGTGGAGCAACATGAAGAGAGAGATCGCGGAGTTTATCTCAAGGTGTCTAACTTGTCAACGTGTCAAGGCGGAGCATCAAGTGCCAAAGGTTCCATTGCAACCACTTGAGATTCCAAAATAGAAGTATGAACACATCAACATGGATTTCGTGACGGGTCTTCCCATGGTTTCTCAAGGCATAGATTCAATTTGGGTTATTATCGATAAATTAACCAAGTCTGCTCATTTCTTGCCTATATGAGAGACTTATTCACTTGAACGTCTTGCTCGTATGTACATAAATGAGATTATAAGATTGCATGGTATGCCAGTATCCATAGTTTCTGATCTTGACCCAAGATTCACTTCACGATTTTGGGTCAGCTTGCAGAAAGCTATGGGCACCGATTTACGATCCAGTTCTGAATATCATCCTCAAACGGACGGGAAATCAGAAAGAACTATTCAAACTCTTTAAGATCTATTGAGACTCTGTGTTCTAGACTTCAAAGGAAGTTGGGATAAGTACTTATCATTGGTGGAATTCTCTTACAACAACAGTTATTAGGCAAGTATAGGTATGGCTCCATTCGAGGCGTTGTATGGACGAAAGTGTCGTTCTCCAGTATGCTGGGACGAGGTGGGTGAAGCAACATTGTTGGGACCGGAGTTAGTACGTATGACTACGGAAAAGATTCAAATAATCCGGCAACGTATACAAATGGCTCAAGATCGACAAAAGAGTTATGCTGATCTTCATCAAAGGAACGTGGAGTTTAATGTCGGAGATTATATATTCTTACGTGTTGCTCCATTGAAAGGAGTTACGAGATTCGAAAAGAGAGGAAAGCTCAACCCACGATTTATTGGTCCATTTGAAATCCTCGATCGAGTAGGAACTGTGGCCTATAGACTCGCCTTACCACCAAGCATGTCTCGTGTTCATAACGTTTTTTATATATCCGTGCTACGTAAATATGTGAAAGACCCAAACCACATTATTGAATTAGAACCAGACGAGATAGCCAGAGATTTAACGTATGAGGAGGTACTTGTCAAGATCTTGGATAAGAAGGAATATGTTCTACGCTCAAAGGTTATACCTCAAGTCAAAGTGTTATGAAGAAACTATGATATTGAGGAAATGACCTGGGAATTAGAATCTGAAATGAAAGCAAGGTATCCTCACGTTTTCGAAATACCAGGTACGTACATCAATTTTGAGGACGAAATTTCATAAGGATGGGAGGTTGTAAGACCCCAACTTTTATGAATAAAGATTTAATTTTCTTTATATATTATTTTTAAATAGTAATGTGTTGATTTGATAAATATGATAGTTACGGGTAATATGTGCAAATTTTACAAAATAAGCAAGTTGTTATAAAATATTCATTGTGTCGGGAAAAATTCGTTTGGTCAGGGAATATTATTTTTGTCGGGGAATATTCGTACGACGGCGCAATCATTGGTGGGCCCCATAGCAAAAAACTGTCGGATAAAGAAAATGACAAGAATAAGTTTTCTAAAGATAACAGCGGAACTTTTACCGTTAATTGTTGAAATACCCGGTGATAAAAAATACAATAATACGCGATATTGCACAGTAGCACAATATTTCTGATTATTGATGCTTACGTAAGAATTCACTTAGTATTTCATTCAATAATTGTCACCCATATTATTTAAATGATATTATTGATTAGCATTATAGGCAATGTCTAGAAAGTTCTGTCGAGGAAAGGGGTTAGGTTATTTAATTGCTCGCCAATGAGGAGAAATCCTTATCGGAAAGCCCCTTCTTTCCTGGGAACGATCTGGTTGTCAATATTGTGAATCTATAATATTAATTGTGAATAAATATAGAAGGATTAAAAAACGTTGATTAATTGGGTGATGAGTAACATAACCATTAAAAGAAATTGTCGACACTCGAAAAAAATAATGGTGATATGTGGCATTTTATAAGTTGGGACCCATAGGTCATCATCTAATAGTCACTTTCGCAAATAGTAACTCAAATAGTAACTTGTCTCTTCGTTTTTCCAAGAGTTATTTGCCCCTTCGCAAATAGTAGTTGCCTCTTTATTATTACTAGGAGTCATTTTGACCATTCGATAAGGCCAAGGGCACACTCTCAGTTTTTCTATAAATTGAAGTTCAATTCTTCATTATTTCTCACCAATTCACGAAGTTATACAGAGAGAAACTATAGAGAGAAAATAAGAGAGAAAGAATAGGAGTATTCTGCTGCTACACTATTGCAGTATCCAAACTTCTAATAAGGTAAGGGGTATTATTTCTTTCGTATTCGTAAAGGATGTTATTTTCTTTCAATACTTGTAAGGGTTGTTATTCTATTTCTTATTAAGCTGTGGGAATAACCTGTCTACGCGGATTACCGCATGCATGGTGAACAATCCTTCGTATTCATTCTTTAGTAATATGTGAAAATAACCTGTCTACGCGGACTACCGCATGCATGGTGAATAACCCTTCGTATTCATTTTATTAAATTGTGGAAATGATCTGTCTACGCGAATTACCGCATGACGGGTGAAAATCCATTTACAGTTTCTTATATTCTTTCGTACTTGTATGAAATATTATTTCACTGGAATATTGGTCTGAACTTTCTTATTGAAATTCTAATCTTTTCATGACGGGGTACTATTCATTCGGGTACTATTCACGGGTTACTATTCATGACAAAATTGATTTCTTTTTCTGTCCAAATTATCTTTGATTGGATTTATGTTTTGATCTCTATATTGACAACTTGGATATTCTTGAACTCTGAATAAATTAAATTATAAATCTCTAATATTTGTCCTTGATCTCACTGGATTCGTTCTTTATATCATTTTTCATCATTCTCTGTCCTATATTGTGGTAAAAGTTATCTTTGGTCTGTAGTGCAAAGATGAACTGTTGATTAATGAATATCTTTGGCCCGTAGTGCAAAGACGAGCTGTTGATTTATGAATATCTTTGGCCTGTAGTGCAAAGATGGACAGGTGTTTGGCATGATCATGACCACTGGTGATACAAACAAATATCATTGGGCCGTAGTGCATGGATAATTCGTTGATTAAAAATATTATTGATTGGTGTTACATGGATAAAATATTAATAATGGACTTTTGTACCATAGAAGATAGTAGACATCATTATCTACTTAACTCTTCTAATGAATTATTATTTTCGCTGCAGTTGTTGATCTAAAACTTGTTGTCCACCATATTTTATTTGATTTATTTAAAGCTAACGATAATTTATCCTTCATTATCTTAATCATAATGTTCTTTACTGAGCTAGTTGAGATCACCATTTTCTTCCATTGTTCTATTCAGAAAATGAGAATATCGCGAGAATTAGTCGGAAAATGGAGTGATGGTCCGAGATAAAGTTGTAGAAGTCATCACTATTTTATAAAATAGTATGATAATAATTGTAATAAGAACTTATTTGAGTGTTTATATTTTCGTATTATACACGATCTGTATTGAAGCTCATAGCTTGTGTGGTCGTATTTTGCACGACCGTTTGTTATAAGAAGATTTGTATTCGAATTCTGTACCATGTATTTGGTGAATCAAAATGGATTGTGTGAACCTATTTTGGGGGCGTCATATTAGTAGTTATTTAGATTATTTTAAAATAAATTTAAGGAGACTTTAAAAAGTGTTTTAATTGTAGTTAAATTTGAAACAATACCAAAGACCAAAAAACCAACACGGGTTTATTTTTCAAATAGCATAAATTTTAATTTCTTATTCATTTTATATTTAATGATTATGAAATATTTTTTAATATTTGACAAATTAACTTACTATATAATGTTATGACAATGCTTACAAACTTTGATCGAAATGGTATGATTAATAAGCTAAAGGAATTTTATAAATAATAACATTATTCATAAAATACTATAATATTAATTATACTAGACAATTCTATGTGGTTTGTATTTATTTAATTTTTTAAAGCAAATATTGTAATCATTCTAATACCAATAGTAAGTTAATTTGTAGAATTCATTTTTTTATAAACATCATATATAAAACAAGTAAAATATTAAAAATATTGTTGTTTATAAAATAAACGTGTGTTTTGCCTTCTTTAAAGAAAATAAAATACTAAGTACTCATAAAACAGTACTATCATTATGTCTCTTTATAATTTAATCTCTTTATAAGCTATATTATAATTGTCGACGCTAGGAAGGATTCGTTTTCTAATTTTGTTTTTACCCTTTGTATTTTGCTATGTCGATTAATTTATTTAAAGAGTGAGATTTTAAGAAAAAGACCGACATAAATGTCGACGAATTTAAAAAGATTGATTTTAATAATGGGTCGAATTAGACAGAGCCGTCAGTTGGTATAAGTTCAAAACCATATTCTTATATGACGTCGTCCGACGGGGAATTGTAAAGGAGGGACATTTTGGTCTTCTGTTCCGTCCGCACTATTAAACTGCGGAATAGTGGAAACTAAACTACGGACAGTGTCTCTATTAAACCATTTGATCTTCGAATAGAGGGTCGCGATGTGTTTACGTCGATTTTTTAATTGTCAATTTTATACATAAGTATCATTAATAATTTTTTTAGAGAGATATGTAATAAATATAACCTTTCTATAATTTTTACCAAATTTCTTTTTTGAAATTTCGTAATTATAATTCAATATGAATTAAATGTCTATTCTATTCAAATATGGGACTAAAACACTCATTTCACTTCTCCATGACAATTATTTAATGATCACCGACCTTTTGCGTAATGACCAAGCTTTTTTGATTATTCAAATGGCAGTCAAATTTCCCATCTACTTTATCAAACCAAGATTACTTCATGTGTAAGTGAGTCTGTTTTACCCTCTTATAGCATTTAGAGATAATATATCGGGTAGTAATGATTGGTTAATTTTATTTTTTATTTTTTTATTCTCAAAATATTTATAATATTTATTAAAATTGAAATTTTTATATAATTAAGTGATTTTGGTATAATTTAGATACACGTAAAAATAAGGTTACACAGACAGTACAACTCTATTTTTTACGTGTATTCAAATTATATTAAAATCACTTAATTCTGTAAAAACTCCAGTTCTAATAAATATTATAAATATTTTGAAAGTAACAAAAAAATTGACTGGGTCACTAGACCGGTCACTTTAAACCGGTCCCCTAGATTTATTCATAAAATATAGATATTGAAGAGTAAAGTATATAGTTGTAGAATGGAGCACCATAACAGAGGCGCATCTCCATAAAAATTGGATGGATCTCCATAAGGAGGTTCAAGAGCCAGGAGTATACAGGTTCAAAAACCAGGACTCAACTTTAAGTGAGAAAGAAACCACAAACATAAATGGTACTCCTTCTGTTTCTAAAAGATTGTCTTTTAAGGTTAATGTACACAGATTAAGGAATATAATAAAAAAAAATAGCTAATGTGTATTGATAAACTCAAAACGACAATCTTTTTGAAACAAAAATTATTTTCTAAAACGACAATCTTTTAGGAATGAAAGGAGTAGTATATATCAACCAAATGCCTAATGCAATAAAATTGGGCTCTCATAATATAAATGTCAGAGCAACAATTATGTTATTAGTTCAATTATACATTTATCAAAATTTTACACTTTTTATGGAGATATTATTTATTTAAGGTTCACTGGAGAATATCGGTTCCCTTCTCCAGCGAATCTTAAATAACGAACCAAAAACAAACCGGCTATAGCGACGATTTTTTAAGCTATAGCGACGGTTCGAACCGTCGTCATAACTATGTCGTCGGCTATGCATGCTATAACGACGGAAAAAACAGTCGCTGTAGCCGGTTTATTTTTGGTTTACTGTTTAAGGTTCGCTAAAGAAGGGGACTAACCTTTGTGATTGTTTTTGTTTTGTTTTGTTTTGTTTTTTTAATAGTTATTTGCTATTGTTTTGGATGAGTTATTATTTTCAAACACAGAGACAGTGAGACACAGGCCTCCACATGTGATGGTGCCATGGTTAAGAAACACTAGTCAACATCCACTTACAAGCTCCTCCAACATATGTCCCTATATTGTTATAAATAGGCTTCCCCCACTTGAAGAGAAAATTCAGAGGTTACTCTTTCCACTTCATGTTATGGAGTACTACATGGATGACAAGTCCAAGAAATCAAAAAAAGATTCAATTGGCCATTCTTATAACTCTTCCAAATCAATATCTCTAACAAGGGGCATCACACAAAAGAGCTCCACCTCCAACTCTCCTCTCTTAACAAGTCTCTCTCATAAAAACTCTTCCTCCAAGCCTCCCCTTTCAAGGAGTGGTTCACAAAAGAGCTCCTCTTCTTCAAAATCTCCTCTAGCAAGGAGCTCTTCACAAAAATGCGCAAATTTTACGCGAAAATGTGGCGGTTTGGCCAAGGAACAAAAGGCCAAATTTTACATCGTCAAGCGATGCATCACCATGCTTGTTTGCTGGAACAAGCATGGTGATTCTTGATCATCAAAGTAACTAATGAAGTATCGATTGCTCGAGCAAGGGAGGTAGTTTGCGAGTTTTTTTTTTTTTGTTGGGGGGGGGGGGGGGGGGGTTGGGGGGTTATCTTTGTATTTAGATTTAGATTCAAATGTAACTTCCACGTGAGTGAGCATTTAGTTTGCAATAGTTACACATAGTGAGAATACATTAATGTAACATATGTAATAGATTTTAATGCCCTATATAAAGTTTCACCCCTTTAAAGAGTTAAATTGATTAGTTGTGTTAACATTTGGATTTATTTAATGCTGTTGATATTTTCAAATAATTGTCCATTTGCATCGGAATTGTCAGCTTTCGTTCGAGTACTTGAGTTGATAAAAGATAGAGTTGGAACCACCAATTTTCATTTTCATTTTCATTTTCACTTTCACTACTTTAATAGATCTGCATTGGGAAGCACACACATCTCTCCCGTTTGGAAAAATAGGGATAATGGGGATATTTTACTAAGTGAGATCATGAGGGAATATAATGATGAGAGAATCCCATGTCTTTATATATATATATATATATATATATATATATATATATATATATATATATATATATATATATATATATTCGGTCAGGCTCTCCAGCGAATTATATTTTTATTATATTATTTTATATTCGACTGAAATTTAATATTCTTGTCTTTGATAAAAATAAAAATGAATTCCAAAACATCATGCACTCAAGCCTTATGAGTAATTTTTTTTTATCATTGAGTCATGAGAAATTTGGTGTCTAGCAATATTATTACCTCTAATTTTGCCCCATGTCAATATCAACAAAATAAAATATGGAATCACTATTTTTATATATATTTTTGATATTTTCACATAGTTCTTTATCATATAAAGGTAAAACTTATTATATGCTCATATGAGAAATAATAATATAAAAATTTTAAAAATACATATTAAAAATATAAATAATGTTACTATTACATAATTTTAGGTCACATAATATTTATATACACACACATGCATACTGTGAATCCTGCGTGATATGCAAGACCCGTAAATATGTATGTGATCTAAATTATGTGATAGTAACATTGCTCTAAAAATATATGTTCAAAATAAAATCCTATGTTCAATTTGTTGTAGTAACTATATTAACCACACTTATCCTAAACAACAATGTTACTATCACATAAAAATTTTCACATAACTCTTATATACACACATATATATATTGTGGGCTCCTACTTGATATGTGAGACCCATATTTTGTATGTGTATGTATGTGAGAGTTATGTGAAAGTTTGTATGTGAGAGTAGCATTATTTTATCCTAAATAACCTTTTTCAGACTAATGATTTTATGGTCATAGTCTTGTTTTCCAAACATCTCCTGTCACGATGACGTGGTTTGAAAAGCAATAAGTGATGGAATTTCTTAATATGTGCTCTTAGGGCACATGTTAAGTACACAATTCAATAGAATATTCTCTTGAATTGTGTGTATATTCTCTTGAATTTGGTGTAAATGCAGAAATTAAGGGAATATGCACACAGTTCAAGATAATATTCTCTTGAACTGTATACTTAGCATGTACTCTAAGGACACATGTTAAGAGGACCTATAAATAATTATAATTAAGGATCTTCCCAAGGGCCCACTTCGATGATCAAGTCAAACAAATAATAACAGATTGAAAAAACATGAAGTTTTAGTCAAAAATAAATTTAAAATTATTGGGTTATTATTCTATATTATTATTCAACAATGTTACTATCACATAAAAAAAGGTCATATAATACTCATATATACATATATATAAACTGTGGATTCTGTCTGATATGTGAGATCCATAAATATATATATGTGTATGTGAATATTATGTGACCCTTTTTTATATAATAATAGCATTATTTATTATTATTTATGAATAATTTTAATGTAACAATGTATGAGTGATGGGGTTAGGGGTGGTGGTGGTGGTAGTAGTAGTGGGTGGGTGGCGATCGGTGATGATAAGTGGTATAATGAAAAAAGTGAAGTAAAAAATTATAATAAAATAAAATAAAATTAGGATAACGAAGGTAAAAGAGCAATGAGTGGTCTTTTTTGTTTTAAAAAAGACTTGTCTCGTTCTCTAATTTTGTAAGAATTAAAAATATATTAGATAAATTTTTATCAAACAAGATAACCTCTTTGTGAAAAAAAAAGATAATGTCAGAAAGAGGTAATAAAACACACCCTACACCCCTAGCTAGTATGACTAGCACAAACACTTAAAAAAAATAATGCTACTATCACATAATTTTGGGTCACATAATGCTCACATACACGTACATATTTACTGTGGACCTTGCGTGATATGCAGAACTCGCAAATATGTATATGTGTATATAAGTATTATATGACCTAAAATTATATAATAATAACATTGCTCTTAAAGTTTTGATATTTTCTTGCATTATTATATATTATATGTTCAAGAAAATATCAAAACTTCAAATGGCAAGTCATCAAATTGGATTCCTGATTTAACACTCAAAAAGGTACAATAATTCAAATCTCCTCAAGGAAAATTAGGGCAAGTGTATCCAAGAGGAACTTTAATTATTATTTGGTGTCTTGTCAAACATTAAAGTTTACAAAAATTTCCACCTGCACGCTTGTCTGATACATCCCTTATCCACCATAATATGTAATGCCTAGAAATAGTTAACTGCCAATTCAATAGATTTAGCCAAAAACTAGTACAAACATGATTAATTTGCTGGACTCAACAAATGTTTCATGTCAGTTAGTCACAATGTTGGAGGGGTCTGGTGGGTGTCGGTACAAAAACGTTGCCATCCAGAGATCTATATAAATGACCATTTCGATCGTCTCTTCGCAGACAAAAATAGAACTCAATTGTACGAGTCATGTCAAGTCGGAATTCAATTTTGAACTCGTTTAATAGTTAAATAAGTCGAACTGAGCTGGGTTTAAATGAGCATGAAATTTTGTGTTAGAATCAGATCGCACACACAATAATAAGGAATTAATACAGAGATTTACGTAGTTTCCTAATATGGATACTTCCAGTCGGAATCAGAACATTTTTAGAGGGGAGTCAAAATACATCAGTGAAAAAAATTATTTATTGATGCATGACGCGTTTCTTTCAAATTCATTTTGTCCAATTATAGTATTTCACAACATCCTATTCCAACCCTTATCAACATTTGAGTTGTGAGTCTAATGACTTTAAATACATATACATATATATATATATATACATATAGGGTCCGTCTCTCTAGCGAACCATAGGGAGCGAACTAAAAACGAACCGGCTATAGCGACGGTTTTTTCCGTCGCTATAACATAGAAAGCCGGTTTTTTATACTATAGCGACGGAAAAAACCGTCGCTATAGTCGGTTCGTTTTTAGTTCGCTCTCTATGGTTCGCTGGAGAGACTAGCCGTATACATATATATATATATACTTTAATTTCCTTCCGAACTATGAGACTATTAAGTTTGTAATCAACTGATTAGCTACTTTTATAGATAAATTAAAAATTATAATATTATATATTCAAAATCTTATATTGTGGTTCTAGTCATCTTCCTTGGAGACAACTGAGACGAGCCACTCAAAGCAAGAAAATGAATTAAGTTATTCTCATTTACAAAAAATTGATACCAAGATATGATTAAGTCAGTAAGACAAATGAGTGCAATATTAATTAATTAATCATCAAATTTATTTAATATTATTTTTATCTTACAGTAATATTGTTAATTTATTATAATTAGAAGGACACGAGGAAGCAAATGAATTAATAACATCACATAATAAAGATTAAATTTACTAACATTAGCATGCTTCATTCCATGACCCCCCTTGACCCCTCCTAATTCCGCCAGTGGTACGTCCACGGGAGCCAGCGTTCCTTTTCTTATTATGAATAATTGAGTTACATAGAGCTTTACAATAGATAGTATTTATACCTACTAATCCTATTCCAACCCTAATACACATTATAGCTTGAATTGGGCATCAAGAGTTGAGCCAAGTTGAATTTAAGGCTGATTTCTTCAACATTTTTATTATAAAAATAAGAATAATAATTAATTAAATGTTAAACAAGCTTCACTATACGAGCCGAGCCTAAACGAGTCGAACTTGAGTCGGAAACACTTCTGTTTGAGCTCAGATCATTTAAGTAAACGAAAAAGAATAGTAAAATACAATGACACATTTTGTAGATAATCATAATAATACTTACCACTTTTCTTATTTTTAAAGTATTATTCAGTACACCTCTAGTCTACAATAAGTAACATTCACTATCCCTATAGTGTGGTTGACCAACTAATATTCACAAATATTTTTAATATAATGTCTAATATACCCTTCAAGTTATAATGTTTAATTTATCTACTAAATATAAATTTATATATTATAATTTGTACTTAACTTGATCTAATTAATTAAATTATGAACTTGTGCAATAAATAACATAAATGTCAAAAAATAATAAAATTTATTTTATCATTATAATTAAATTTCTCAAAGATTAAAATTTACGTATATTCAAATATATTTTTTTGTAATTAAAAAGTAAAATTTTATTACCCATAAAAGTAAAAATTAATGCAATAAAATTATAATTATTTTTTTCAAATATTAAAATTTACGTAAAACAAACTTATTATTACAATAAAAAAATATTAAAAATTATATTAATTATTTTTCTCATATATTAAACTAAACATAAGTCACACTAAAGCATAATTATTTATAGTAAAAATGACAAGTGTTTTTACTCAAAAAAAGAAAAAATATGTTAAAAGAAACATCTTTTTACAAGATAAAGGTAGTGATAAATATTATTATATTTTTTTTTATTCAATATTGCACAAAAACAATGTCAAGTGTATACTAAAAAAGTGTAATCAAAATCATAAATATCCCAAATTTTGATATATACTCGAGAAAATTCAACATATAAAAGTCATAATATGAAACAAAGAATTTAAATAATAATTTTTTTTATTAAACACAAAAAAATTAAACTATCAGCATATTCAATCACTCTAATTAGAATAGCTCCATTAATAATTTAATTTAAAATTTTTAATATTTGTATCATTTTTCCAAAAATATGTGTTAATTAAACTAAATTTTTTTTTTTATAAATTACCAACAATTTAAATGAGATAGTCTTAATTACAAATAAAAATATAATTAAAATGTATTGTATTAAAAAAAAAATAATTAAACACATATTATTTAGGAATTAGAATTTGATAACATACAAGGGTAACTATGTAACTTTATCTATTTAGTCAACTCTAAAAACTTGGGTTACTTAAAAAATTAGAGGAGAGGAGAATGTTACTATAGTTTTTTAGAAGGCGTATCACTGTATTTTACATAAAAAAAAAAAAAAAAATCTTATGGGGACAGCCGAATTTGATATGGAAATGGGATATTTTGATTTATTTTTTTTAGTTTTTGTTGTGACTTTCAAAAAATGTATAGTATTTATTCCAACTGGAATTTTTAAAATAAAAAAAATTAGGTGTAATTTGGATACATATACAAGAACAGTGTTGTACAGTCTGTACAACACTGTTCTTGTATATGTATCCAAATTACACCTATAATATTTTTTTTTTAAAAATTTAGTTAAAATAAATGCTATATATTTTTTGAGAGTCACAACAAAAACAAATTTTTTTTTTTAAATGTCCCATTTTCATTTCTAATTCGACTGTTCGCCTAGACTTATTGGAAAAAAAATTCATTCGAGTAACGAATTTGAGTTGAGCTCAAGTCAAGCTGAATCTAATCAAGTCGGACCGAACACGCGGGCAGCGTGATTCATTCACGGCTTAATTTTAACGATTTTATGCTTTAATAGGGTAATTATTGGGATACATGATTTTTCAAACTCTATGATCACCATCTAGATTTTATTCTTTTTCATCCCTCTTTAGTCGTTGGAATCATTTTGACCCGGCTTAGGAGTTCGGTCGGATCACGCGACAGACTTTCAACACAAGAAATAATTTTTATGATGATTACTTATCGATAATAGGAAAGAATTTTAATAATGATTTAATACTAGGAATGTCAAGGTACACAAACATATTTTAAAATAATGCTATTATCACATAAAATGAATCACATAAATATCACATAAAGATGATGTGATTATATGTGATTTATTATTAAGTTAAGTGGGTCATGTTAACAACAAATCACGTACTGTCACATCAACAGTATGTGATGTTTATGTGATAGTTTTATGTGATAGTATCCATATTTTAAGAGCTAAATAATTTTATGTGTACAAATTATACATAATAAATTATGTACTCGTGTATATTATTAAGGGAGAGTTAAAATATGAATTTTAGCCCACTTTAATAAAATTAGCATCCGAACACACGCGTTGCGTGTGGGGAAAAAAATATAAAAAATGAGTGTTATTATAAAATTTTATTGACAAAGTTATCGTGTAAATTCCATTTGTTCTATTTTCTCTTAATTTTTTTCTCATTAGTCACCTTGTTTATCTTCAAATTCAAGATTCACGTCTCCTCTCTTCTTAATATGTAACTAACTTTAAAGAGAAAGAACTTAGGCCATGTTTGTTTGCAAGAATTATAATTCATGGGATTATAATCTAAGACTATTAATTCTAGGATTTAGTCCTAGTAACATGTTTATTTTTTAAGGGATTATTTATGGGATAACTTAAAATAATCCCATGTTATGTTTGTTTTTTTCAGGATTAATTAAAGGATTGGATTAAAAAATATTGTTTGGACTATTATACCATTACCAATAATAACATATTTTAAATTATAATTTAAACTTATTTAAACATTAAAAAATAAAAAAAAATTAATTAAAAACTTTTAAATAAGTGGTTATATTATTCAGTAAATATTTTTTTTAGAAGGGGGCAGGGGCGGGGTGGGGTAGGAGTGTATACATAATAAATAAATAATATTTTTTCGATGGGGGAGGGGGTGAGGGGGGTGAGGGTGGGGTGAGTGCGTGAGTGGGTGGGTGGGTGGGTGGGTGGGGTGGGGTGGGGTGGGGTTGGGTAGGGTAAGGTGGGGTGTATATATAATCAGTAAATATTATTTTTTTAATTTTTGTGGTAGTGGGGGTGGGGGTGGGGGGTGGGGGGTGGCTAGGGTGGGGTGTATATATAATCAATAAATATTATTTTTTTAATTTTTGTGAGGTGGAGTGGGGGTGGGTGGGGGTGGGGTGGGGTGGGGTGGGGTGGGATGGGGTGGGGGTGGGGGGTGGGGGTGGGGATGGCATAGGGTGGGGTGTATATATAATCAATAAATATTATTTTTTTAATTTTTGTGGGGTGGGGTGGGGTGGGGTGGGGGTGGGGTGGGGTGGGATGGGGTGGGGTAGGGTGGGGTGTTTATATAATCAGTAAATATTATTTTTTTTAATTTTTGTGGGGTGGGGTGGGGTGGGGGGTGGGGTACATGGGGGGTGGGGGTGGGGTGGGGGTGGGGGTGGGAATGGGCGGGGTGGGGTGAGGTGAGGGTGTATACATAATCAAAAAAAAATTGAGTTGGGGGGTGGGGTAGGCGGGCTGGGGTGTATACATAATCAGTAAATATTATTTTTTTTAAGGGTGGGGAGAGGGTGGGGGTACACGGGGTTGGTGGGGTGAGGTAGGGTGGAGTGGGTGGGGTAAGGTAGGGTAGGGTAGGGTGGGGTGGGGTGGGGTGGGGCAGGGCGGGGCGGGGCGGGGCGGGGCGGGTGGGGTGGGGCGGGTGGTGGGTGGGTGTGTGGTGTGCGGGGTTGGGGTGTATATATAATCAATAAATATTATTTTGAAAAAATAGATCGATTGATATACGGAAATGATAGAATATGATATTAAAAAAAAATCTAGGGATAATTTTGTCTAGCAATTTTTAATCCCAAATGGTAGGGATTATAATACCAGGTAAGAGATGGTATTAATTAATCCCATATCCTAATTTTTTTTTTAATCTCATCACTAATAGTCTCTAGCTCAAATATAAAAACAAACAAGTCACTTAGAATTAATAGTCTTATCCCAATTATAATATTTACAAACAAACATAGCCTTAGTGGTAAAAGTTCGAGTCTACCCATTAATAAAAAATAAGGTCAAATCCTAAGGGTTCCCCTCCTGACCCCTTTCTCACCTAATTCTTTCGCAGGTTCCCCCTAGTTCCCCTCCTAACCCATTTCTCAGGCTCTCCCCTAATCTCTTATGGAATAACGCATTTATATGGAATATAAAAAATTATGTTTGATTTCTTGGGTGAGAGAAAACCTATGGAACAATTCATTCCAATTAGAATGAAATAAATTATTTCACTTCATTCTATTCATTCGATCTAAATATAACATTAAGATTGAAATGTATTCTAGATTTATTATATTGTAATAGTGTAGGTTCTAATTTTTTTTAAGGGTAATAAAGAAAATAAAAAAGGTTCACTTCGGTATTTATCCTAAAAGTAATGGTCAATATCTTTTTCTGACTTTATAATATAGAAAGATGGTAAGATTCCATGCTAATCCTATAACCACATGCATTTTTATGTAAACCTGTAATTTTACTCGTACTTGCAAATCCCAATTTAATCTAAATTACTTCTCTCGCATCAAATCGTAATCATATACAATCCTACAAATCATGATTGATTGATATTTTAATAACCATGCCAAGTTGACCAGCCAACTAAGCTCTAGAATTCTCAAATCCCATGCTTGACTGGCCAATTATTATCATGGTTACTTTTACTCGAGAGTGGGTCACTAATTATATGTCGAACATGCAGCCAAGCAGCCAGGCTCTAAAATTTTCATAACCAAAATGAATTGTAATTAACGTGAAACTTTAAACAAAAAGATATAACAAATTAATGTGGGTCACTTTTTAATTCCCTTTGATCTTATATATCTACATTTATTAGTATTTACTAGCCACGTAAATTAATTTAGTTGGTCATGTCAATGATAATTTGGTCATTAGTTTATAAGTTTTAAATTATAAATTATATAATAATAATAATAATAATAATACATGTTTATAAACAATGAATATATTATAATTAATTCTCTTGAAATGAGAGCAACTTTAAATGAAATGAAGACCAATAGTTTTTATGTGAAATTTAAGTCATTCATTTATGTGAAATACAATACATAATGCATGGCTGTGACTTGTGATGAGGTGAATTTTCACAAAAAAAAATATATATATATATATTCCCCTTTGCATGCATGTGCATGGATTTTAAGAAGAATGACATACAACGGCAAATAAAATAAAATCTTAAATAGTGAAAATTGAAGATTTTGTTTGATTATTATTCGTTCTTTTATATACTTAAATATATATTTCTCTTTTGCGTGTAATGTTTACACGTAAAAGGTTTCTCTAAATTGGTGGAGAAAGATAAAAAAAAATTATTGTCTTATTAAAGAGAAAAGGTAAAAAAAGTTAGCTCGATTTCCTAATTTATAAACAAAGTACAAATTAAATACTGATAAATTAGTTTACTTAATTAAGATATGTACTAATTCAATAATAAACTTTGTTTTACTTATTGTTTGGTCAATATTTCAAAATTTTACTCAAATAGTGTTTTCATTTTTTCTTTTACTATTGGTTTCTATAAAATTGTGGAAAACGGAAGATAAGCAAATATAAAAAACGTGTTCGTGAGATAGACGATAAAAAAAATGACCTGGCAAAATTGGCCCAAGCCCGCGGGCCGGGCCGCCAGCTACGGGTCGGGTTTTGAGTTTCATATTTTTCAATTCATCAAAACCTGGGTTGTTTTAACCCGACCAGACGATAGCCCGGCCCATTTAGATCAAGCCTAAAAATGTGTCAAAATGTAAGTATAAATCAGTCCAGGCCCGCGAACCGAGCTAGTCCACCTATCACGAACCGAGCTTTGAGCTTCATTTTTTTAGTCCATCAAAATTTGGGCCGTTTTGACCCGACCCGTCAATAGCCCGGACCGGTGATAACCTGGCCGGTTTGCCAGGTCTACGTAGAAGAGCACAATATAGGCAATCCATGTTAAATATAAATTTATCAGAGGTGTCACCGTATGAATCTACTGGCATCATAAATTATGCTGGACAATTGTTCCTGCAGATGATTTACTGTCACACATGAAAGATATGCTCACCATACTTGCAAAAAAAAAAATAAGAAGAAAAAAAGAAGATCATTACATTATATTTACAGATTAGACGTGTCATGTAGGCATCATGGAGAAATATATTGAAAATCTATATTATGTATGCCCATACTAAACAATTTTCACAGAACATAACACGTGAATAGATTACTTAAAAGACCACCAAATTGCCATTACTGTTTTTTTTTTGTTTTGAGAAATTTAGCCAAAAATCTTAGTAGCACATATATCATTGAATATTGATAACCTCTACCTAGAAGGGGGTTGAATAGGTATGAATGACAAATAGTGACAATTTGAAATTTTCTACCCAAGTGAATCCAGTGGACTAGATAGATGATAAATGCAGTCGACCGCTTTCTGCTGTAAGTCTGTTATAGCTTGAATTTACTTTCTTTTTATATTTTTGATATTAAATTATATTAATCGAAGTGCAGGGGTTAGAATATTAAATATATGCAAGACAAAAAAATAAAGAAAGTAAATAATGCAGAACAGCACCGGCTCTGGGTTAAAGCCCAAGGTGACCGGGCTTTAGGACCACTAAAATTGACAAATTTTTAGGGCTCCGAAGCAATATTTGTGTTATGTATATATATACCCAAACAAAAGAGTCCAATTCACGTCAGTTTAAATTTAAAGGTCCACAAAAAATTTAACCAATGAAATAGGCCCAAATCTCAATGGCAGACTTGTAGTTTTGGTATTCTTACGTATTGATACTCTTTTATTCACGAAAAGTTCTTAGTTTTTTTTATGCTCATCTTAATAGCAATTCGCAAAAGGTTTATTTTTTTGTTGTCACTTTAAGCCCTTAAAAACTCAGGGTCAGCCCTGATGCAGAACACACAGATTTATACTTGGTTTGGCCCTTCCTCTAACTAATTAATGGCCTACGTCCAAGGCCATATATCAATTGATATGAGACAGGTTTCCTTTAATAATTATAAAAATCAATTACAAATTACAAACTCGATGTACAAAAGATTTCACAAATATGTTGAGCACACAACTCCCTTGAGCACTTCTACTTTCCTTGAGTAAACCACATCCCTGAAATCTCCTTGTAAACCTTGCTTCTCTCTGAAGCCTCCTTTTTACAAGATTAGAAATTAAGATGAAAAACGAGTACAACCAAAACCAAGGGAGGATGTATATTATGGGCAGCATAGGTGATAGACTCTACGGCACGTTTGCGTGAGGTGGTCGTCGCCCCGATCGTTTCTAACAAAGTTGTTAGGTGAATTGCTTGCAACACCTTAACCCCTTGCCTATATGTAGACGGTAATCTTGGTACAATTGCTCGCGTTCGAAAATCGGCGTTGAATGGACACCAACGATACCTTAACCCCTCGCTTCTATTGAAGCGGTAATCTCGGTACAATCGACGATTGATGCGGTAGAAGATGCCACACACAACTATGAATTGTTGTATGATAAATCAAAGTTGAATCTCAAAGAAAAACTAAGAAAATAGCTTAGAAATTCTTCAAAGAACCAAAAGTAGAAAATAACCTCACAAATATATTGAATAATCTGAATAATGTATAATCAATTACATCAACTTGAATCTCTATTTATATTATTCAAAATAATTCAAATCCTAATAGCAATAGTAACAAATTATTCTAATCCTAATAGAAATTACAAATTAATTTGAAATAAAAATCTCTATTTCTATAAAGCAATAGAAACCTATTTAAAAAGTAAATCTTAGCTAATAATAAATTCTAATTATAATAGAATTGTAAAATCTAAAAATCCTTGTCCCATTTGGAAAATATGTTGCCTGAATATGTAATATGTTTGCATGGCCCACTTCCTTTCAACGTGAATAACCAAATAGAATCCATGCACAGTTGCTGAATTAAATCCGTGGCCCACATGTGAATTTGCTAACATGATATTTACTAAATTAAATAGGAAACCAATCAAATCCGTTGAATAGCTAGCTCATGAAACCCAATTAAAATTATGAAATTCCGTGTTACTGTTTGATTGAATAAAACCCGTTCAGAATTGTATCATTCCCCTTCTCTTGAAAAGGATTTATCCTCAAATCTGGCCTCCTCTCCTCTTGAAAAGGATTTATTCACACACATGATCCTACATAAAAACGAACAAAGTCAATAACACCAAACAAATCAAAACCACAACTCTCACATGGCAAATTAAATGAATAAGCAATATTAGTAACGCAAGCAATAATTTGAAAAACTCTATCTCCTCCTACATCAAATATTAGTATGAAGAACTCTTCACGTATCACAAACTCCCATTCACGAATTCTCGGATCAAAAATGAATCTTATGATCTCGATCATTCGTAAATAAAACCACGTTAATGATCCTGGGTCAAATGTCAACTTTTGAAACTCATCACGTCGCGTAAGCCCATACACTTGAATTCCTAGATCAAAAATCAATTTGAGGAACTCATCCCTTCGCAGAAACACATTCGTCAATGTACCTAGGTCAAATATCAATTTTTGAAATTTTTCATGCTTCACACACAAATTCTCTTGAATTCCTGAATTAAACACAAAACAAAATAAATCAACAAGTCCCTTTTGTTTAATCACCAAGAACTCAAATAACGCAAAATCACATGCATAATCTACTATAACAATATTCAAAATACTTCCCTGTAGACTCTCCATGCATTGTTCAAATTGATTTGTGCAATAAATCATGTTTCCCTCCTTGATGAGTATAATCTCATCTAGAATCTGCATAAAACAATCACCCTTTCCCTTCCCATTGACGTTAATACATTCAAAATTAAATAATATTGTCAACGGAGTAAAAAGGTCACAACCAACTTCATAAAATGAAAACTCAATAGCATATTTATCATGATCACGAACAAACTCAATACATGCTAAAGAATTTTTTAAAGTGTTGACACAAACCGGAATATCATCAAAACAGATACTAAAAAATTTTCTCATAAAAGATCGCAAAATATGGTTCAACATACGCAATGCAATAGCTAAACCGAATGATCTAACTAGACACACATATAATCCATACTTTACTCCAATTTGATGATAAACACTTTTCAAATCAATACTAGATGATAGCAAATCATGCAATGAAAATTTCTCGACCGAAAAAATATGATCACTACCATTGTCAACTAACGACAAGTAATGTATAGATTGACTAGCATGAAACCCTAGCTCAACACATGGATAAGAAAACCTAGAATGAATTTCATGCAAGTAAGCACATAAAAAACGAGAAAACATATCATGATCATAAACTAACTCAACAAAGATCAAATATCCACCATAGTTTATGATAAAGATGATTCTACCCTCAAAATAGCTAACAACAAATTTCCAATGGAAGCATGCAAAACATGTTTTAAATAACTCATGAAAACATTAGATGCATTAGTTAATTTAACAGAAATAACTATTCACCTATACAAGTCACATGTTAAAACAATTTTCTATTTATCACAATCTTTCATGCTAAATTGATTAGGCATTGTCATCGCATGATCATTATGACATATAGACAAAACATAGGAACTATGCAATTTATCAAGTATATTATTTAAACAAAGAAAAGAATAATGATACTTGTTTACCAATTCAAAATCGATGAACAAACTTGTTGTCCCATCCTCATTAGGTACTATGATCTCAGAATTAGCACATGGCCTCATGTTCGCTTCTACGATACCCTCTTCCATCAACTCTCCAACCTGCCTTGGCAACTCCGTTGTTTCCTTGATAATACTATCAGCTGATTGGTCTGGAATGATAGCACGGGGTATATCATAAACAACCTGCACAAGAGATAAAACAGAACTAGACAAAGAAGAATCATTAGTGTTAGTATTCAAAAGCGCCGTCTTGTACGAATGTACAGTTATTGACTTTTCAAAATACAACTCACTTTTCAACTCACTATCTTCATTATGCTCACCCTCTCGTTTGTTTTTCTCTCGTTTATTTTCAATCTCAATCTTTTCATTCTCTCTTTTATTTTCTCTCTCATTCTTTTCAAACTTTTCTTTCTCAATATCAATCTTTTGAATAATTTTTTTATGTCGATCTTTTTCTTCTTCTTCCCTTTGTTCACGATCTTTTTGTAAGAACATTAGATCGTCACGAACTTGCTTAGACGTCATAGGACAAAGGTGGATTCTTATTCGATTGCGTACCAATGAATACTTATTAGTACAACTGTTATGCTTCGCGCGCCTGCTGTGTCGCCATGGCTATCCAAGTAACAAATGGCAAGTATGGATTGGAACTACATCGCATAATACTTTATCTTCATATCTGCCAATGCGAAAAGAAACTGACACTCGTCTAGTCACCATTACCTCCTCACAATCAACGATCCCTAGCATCTTGTAAGGACGAGGATGTACAACTGTTGACAACCCTAGTTTCTCCACCATTGTAGTGCTAGCAATGTTAGTACCAATTTCACAATCAATTTTTACGAGGCACACCTTTTCTTGCACTAGAAACCTAGTATAAAAGATGTCCTTTGAGCTAGACATATGTCCTGCAAAACAAGGGTTAGTAATAAAAATAATTTTTCTAAAACGCTCCCTTATGTGTTTCGCTCAAAATAATGTATCGCTCAATTTTACGCTCGTGTATCACTCAATAGGCTTTTACCCTCTATTAAACTCACACTCTTGCCTTTTACCTCTCAATATTCCCTCCCTTACAAATTACAAACTCGATGTACAAAAGATTTCACAAATATGTTGAGCACACAAATCCCTTGAGCACTTCTACTTTCCTTGAGTAAACCACATCCCTGAAATCTCCTTGTAAACCTTGCTTCTCTCCGAAGCCTCCTTTTTACAAGATTAGAAATTAAGATGAAAAACGAGTACAACTAAAATAAGGGGCGGATGTATATTAAGGGCAGTATAGGCAGCTGTCCCTGCTCGATTTTTATTTTATAGGTATAGAAGTAGGGCAGATATATAAATTAATTAATTTAAGGGGGCAGATTAATGAAAGAGTATATTTAGAGGGGACCAAAAATAATTCATAAACTAATTCTGAATACAAGTAAAAAAAGCTTCTTAGTTGGTGAAATCTTAGAAGTATTTTTTGTATAGTTTTTGGTTTTGAATGTTTATCAGCGTGTGAACTGTGAGGATTGTCATGTTTGAATTTTTTTTGGTATTGATTTGGTTGATTGTGGTTACTGTTAGTTTGGCTTGATTGAGTTTTTGTTTTTAGGTTGTTTGATCTTCAATTGAAAATAGGATCATTTTGGTTGAGTAGTTTCTGTTTTTTATTGTGCTAATTTACAATGATTTTGCCTTATTTTATAATAGGAAATGAAAAATGATTATGAGCTTTTAGCAGCCCCTCATTTCTAGTTGTCATGATTTTGTTTGAATATGAAAAATAAATTTAGTTTGAGACTTTAAGTATTTGAGGAATCATTCAAATTGAACTATGACAAGTAATCGAAGTAAGTTTCTAAATTGTGTCTAAATATTTTTATTTGAAATTCTTTTTTTAGTTTGGATTATAAATATTTATTGCAATTTATAAATATTATTATGATTAGTTCAAGTTTTTTTTATTTAACTTTAACAAAAAATTAGTTAAAATCCGTCATTGCGAGGAAAAATTTATGGATCCGCCCCAGACTAAAACTAATGATCTTTAGCTAAAACAATATAAATCCAGGCCTTGAGAATAGCCAAGTGTAATATAAGAATATGGTTGATTGGCACTTCTATACCTCCAAGTTGCCATCCACTTTTAAAGTCGTCCCTAAAGTATCATTTTCGTCAGTTAGGTCCTTAAAATGGTATTTTATTGGCGTTTCTATTCCTTCAACCCATTTCGACCCATTTTGATCAAGTTTAACCCAACCCAACCTAGTTTGACCCAACCCAAATTTTTAATATTTTAAAATTGGCTATATAATATGGCTATAGTTACTGCTTGTGTATGTGAATTACGGGAGAATGAACCGCTTTCTTACCTCTGCAGCAGAGGTTGATTAGACCTTATAATTTAAGTTGAAAATCATATAGTTAACCAAAATCACTTGAATTTATTGGGTTGGTTAACTAGTTTTTAAGGGATGGATTGGTTTAGTTTTGGACCCATATTATTATTGCAAATATGGGTTGGATCTAATTTAACTAGTTTTGACACATATTAGTCTATAATAATTTTTTGCACTTTGTAGAGCTAATACATCAACATGTATTCATTATTACACTACATTCTTATATAACACGTATATATTATACATATTACATTATATACATATTACATACTTTTATAATTTATACACTTGTAATTATATATAAAAACTATTTCACTAATTATAGAATTAATCCATAATAAAAATAACACTTTTAGTGTAACGAACTACTAATTTAAATAATTAATATATCTTCACTTAATTAATTAAAATAACTCATTTAAATTATACAATTTATATTATATAATTAAATTTTATTTCCTCCTTCTCTCCATAAATTATTTTATATTATATTATATAATTTAATTTAATTTCCCCCACCCTACGCCCCACTCCCACCCCACCCCACCCCACCCCACCCCACCCAAAAAAATAATATTTATTAATTATGTATGCACCCCCATCTCAACCCCCCCCCCCCACCCCTCCCCCCGTCTCTCACCCCAAAAAAAAGAATATTTACTTATTATATATACACTCTAAAAAAATAATATTTACTGATTATTGTAATAAAATTCTCAATAATTTCATTAATTTTAATTAACATAATAATTATTAATGTTTTTTTTTAAAATGCCTATAATCACAAAATTAATGTTTTTAATACTCAAATTAGTCGCATCAATTAAAATTTTTAGTTTCAGCGACCCTCACTTTAGAAGTCGTCGCTATAGGGACGGTCGGGCCATAGTTAGAAACAGACAAAAAACGAGCTTAAAGATTTTTACCGACAATCATTACATATCAATAACGACGGTCCCACCATCGCTATATGAGATTTTGGCGCAAATGTCTGGATGCTATAACTACGGTCCTGACCATCGCTATACGAAATTTTGGCTCAAAAGTCTAGGTACTACAGCTACAGTCCTGACCGTCGCTATATCCAATTTAGACAAAAAAAAATTAATTAGTGATGCGCATATTTATTGAACAAACATAACACAATATAAATTTTTTATATATATATCATTAAAATCATTCACATCACAATACAATAGTTGAGGCCATCATAAGGCGATAATGACAAACATAATACAATATAAAATAAAACTTTTGCCAACTGCGAAACTATCCACTGGAGATTCACTGGAGAGCATGATCAAATGAAGAGTAGGAGAATCTTGAATCCAAAATGGGGACTGGGACCTGGAAACTAAAACATAATGACAACTATTCAAAAAGTTAACCAAGGATAAAATCTCAAGCAAAATATTACTATGCAATGCAATGTTAATCCTATTTTTCTAGATGGCACAAGAAAATTACATCTTAATAAGCATCAATTGATCAAACACGTCCCACTACTGAATATAAAAATAAAAATAAAGACTGAATATAGTTACTCCACTTGATTCTGAATAATTCAAGTAGCATATAGAAATAGTAACCAAATTTAAGCTCCATGACTCACTTTGCAAGGTACTCTTTAACTTTTTATATGTTCAAGTTGTGCATAAGAGATGACACACAGTAATAATCACACTAAACTAAGTTCACACTATGCTAGCAGTTAGTAAAGTAAATGTCTACATGAGTTCAATCTAGATATATAATCTCATCTAAATCTAGGTCAAAAAGATAAACATGAAAAGTTATAATTTCCATAGGGCGGGTATGTATAAATGTGAGGCTAACAAAAGATTTCAAATAGTGCAAAAGATTCCGTTATATCCAAATTAACCTCTTTCACTAGGATTTCAAATAGGGCAAAAAATCTGAGGCCAACAAAAGATTCAGTTCGACAACAAAGAAAATTAGGACGAAAAACAATAGTGCAAACATTTTGCAAGTGAATGATAAGATTCCCTTATAGTATCTTTCCTTCAATATAAAAGCATCCAGTACATAAAGGAAACAAAATACTAAAACAAAATAACACTACTAGGTAAAACTTCTGACCTTTACCACAATAATCTAGACGAAATAGCCACTTACTAGAAATTGGTTGAAGGCAATGTTCTAAAAGGCGCTAGGCGGGAGGCAGACGGCCGGGGGCCTAGCGCCTAGGCAGGATTTCTTATTTTAAGTCAATTTTAATATTTTATCTTACATTTATCCAAACAAAACAATAATATAAAGCAAAACAATCTATAATAAAGATAATAAAGGTCTTTACTTAAAGTTGAAACACATCCATATTGCCAATGTCAAAGTTCAAACACAAACATGCAATTGTTCAAATTTCAAACATATTCAGTTTGTTAGTGGAGTGGGATTTAATAATTTTTTAGAGACAAAACAAACCAATCAGCAAAACTCAAATGATTTCATGTTCCTGTTTAAGTATTAACAAATATTAAAAAGCTGGCGGATTCTGTTCCAACTCCAAAACCCCCTATAAAACAATTCTCACCATTCTCAGCTAGCATAAACTCTAAAACTCACTTCAGCAACAATCCTCAAAGTATCCATTTATCTCTTTCTCTCTCACACAAAAACACACATTTGTGCAGTTTTAAGAACTTACAGAGAAATGGAAGGTTCTACGTTTGCTGCTGCTCTCACAATCTCAATGATGGTTGTTATGGTTTTCGCCAGTTTTGGTGCGACGACGGCACAAGATGTTGGAGCACCAGCTCCTGCACCAGCCAGCGGCGCTGCAACACTTTATGTTTTCAGTTTAAGCATTTAATAATATAGTTTTGTATCATACTTTAACAATCAAGGCTTGGTTTAAGCAATCAACATGCAATTAGTTGTTGATGTCTGTTCAAGACTATAAAGAATAAATAACACAAGTATACAAGCAGAAATGATTCATTATAGGCTCATTTGAAGTCTCTCTATTACCAATAATCAGTTTCAGCAGTAAATACATCCCTTTAATGGAGCCTAATCACTCAACTCTAGTAACATTTTAATGATTAAAAATGGACAGCATGTGCTGAGTGCCATATTCAAGGACAAACTAATGAGAATATAAAATTTTAAAGGAAGTTACTAAACCAACCCTAACTTGAAAGAGAACAATTTGTTACCTTGAAAGAGAACAATTTGTTTAGATAGATTTCATACCACTTCACTGTATCCTTAGTTGTTACATTAATCCAGTTCAAGATTCTATTGAGTTTAGAGATTCAGGTCTCAGCAGTTGCCTCCTACAAACATGTAATTTCTATCATTTTTCAATGTATTTTAAGTATTTATTTCCTTTCATTTTTTACAAAGCCACATAGGAAAAAATAAACTTCCTGAATTTAAACAGAATGAGACGATTTCAAAATTTTGATAACTTTAATTGGGAAATTGAATTTTTAAAAGTTCAATAGGTTAATAAGTAAAAGGTGTCAGCTATACTGGAATATAAGCATTAGTTTTGTCATATTCATTGCATCCAACCCCAACTATTCATACTCTGTTGAATTGAGCTGATAGTAGGTGCCATCTGATGATTATTTAACATTAAGAATAGAATATCTCAATGAGTACATGCTGAAAGATCACGAGTACTTTCTAATGATCATTAGCTAAATTCTTCTTTTTCAAACTATAGCCAAAATTCACTTCTAAAAGGCATTTTTTTGCATACTAAGAGAAGTTTGAACTGGTTTTAATTAAATCTCAATGGGCATGGTTTTGACTCATTGTAATAGAAAGAAGAAATAAATAATTCAATCATTCGTGAAGTAAACAAATAAGTTCAGATATCCTGCAAAAAATATATTTACCTAACTACTCGAATTGGTGGATAGGCCCTTTTTGCAGCTAAATCATAAAGCCTCATTGTATTCCTTAAAAGTTTGATCAAAATGATTGATCCTTGTTGGTCCTTTTATTCCCACTAAGATCTCTACCACCACTGCAACACGCATTCATAAAGAACAGAAGAATATTATAAATCCTAGAATAAAAAGAAGAAACAACAAAAACATTAGACATCAAATAATCATGGTAGTTTTATCTAAAAACAATCATCACATTTACAACTATTTAAGGTTCTCTACTAGAGGAAAAAGATGTGGCAAAGAATTCCCTAGTGTCACTATACACCATAAACAGGTGAAGCATGGATAATAACCATGTGGTCCTCTAGTGCATGTAAGATGTTGAGATTCAGAAACAGTGTACATCGATCACATACCGTATCATTGATGGATTTACTAACAGGACAACGTTAAGAAAGAAAGACGTAGCAACACGATTATAACTACTCCATATGATTTCCAATAAACACTGATCAAAATAATGAAATTATGTTTGACATGTTTGTTATATAATCAAACATAAAATAGTAGATTATATAAAAGAACTTGAAAACTAAAACTGGAAAGTGTCAAATTAAATGTCATTAAGACATTACCTCTGGTTCCATGACTACATTTCCTTTTGGAGGGTCATTTCTTAACATAGTTGTCACGGCGCTAAGGCGGGACGCGACGGTAGTTGATCGCCCTAGGTGATAAGGCGCCAGTCATGGCGTCCGTATGGCGACAAGTCGTTAACAATGTGCAATTTCTATATTATTTATTTTATTTCAAAAGTATATTACAAAATAAAATTTTATATACACTAAAACCCAAAACATAATAACTAACATTATGAAAAAGTCTCTACTCTCTTTCTTTCTAGTCATAGCTCAAGCAAAGTCATCAACTACGAAGTCATTTCCATCTCTCTCACAAGCATTACTCTCATTCAAATGAGTAGGGTCAAGGGTTAGGTTAAGGTCATGGGTTAAGTTACTTGAGTAATTGAAAAAGTCTATGGGTTATGATGAGTTGTGGTAAAAAATAACTTAAATCACTTAAATTGGGTCCACTACCAATGCGTGAGGCTCGGCGTCTGGGCGTCCAAGGCGTTTCTTTGCCCTTCTCCAATGCCAGGACGCCTAGTCGTCGCCTAGGCTACACCATGGCGATGTTATGACAACTATGTTTCTTAAACCACCAGGTCTTGCAATCGTGTAGTTGATTCCAGACATTACCATAGAAACCATAAAAATGTTAATCATTATGCGCTCAGTACAACCACAGGGTGATGCATACTTTATGAAAAGAACAAAACAATGGTATATCACATTGGATTTGTAGTATACGAATACATAATTATTGAGAAATTTTTACTTCATAAATACCATTGCACAAAGACAAATCTCTTCAGTTTGAACTGAAAGAGAGACACATTGCACACGCTGAAATTTCATTTTAAAGTGAGCAAAGTTTCTCCTGCTAAGTAGTTTTCCACCTATGTAAAGTAACCAACCCAGGAAAGAGTATTTTCACTTTCAAAATGATATCTAAAACAAGTCGGTTCAAATTATAGAGAGGGAAATATGTAGGGAAAAGATTTGTGGGCTATAGGAGAAGGAGAATACCGTTCTACTATTATTTCCCTTCTCCTTCTCTGCTCTAACAGACGAGGGAAACAACCGTTCTACAGTCTTTAGTCATCAACGTTTTACCTCTCCACCAAACACTGGGTTAGAGTCCAAAAAAGAGAGACAAAACTTGAGATAGTTAAGAAATTGATTCCTCACTTTCACATATTATCTTTGCATCTGACTGAAGAGTTTAATTAGTCAAGTATGCTGATGAGTAGATTTTATATCTATGAATTGGGTAGTCTTAACTAAATTATTCTGCTTATTCTTAAGGGTTTTAGTATTATTTTATTGTATTTTAGTAATTTTATGTTGATAATTGATTTCAGCCTATGCTAGTATAAATGATGTAAAATGTTATATGTTTAGCTTTAATATAGCTACAGGTGATAAAAGATCGTTTGACAAAAGAAAATGAAGTAACTGAACTTCAAGTGAAGCATATGGGCAAAGATTAACTAAAGGAATCGAGGAAAACGGACAAGGAAGTTGGAGCCGCGGCGCTTGACTTTTTCAGCAGGTGTGTGCGCCTCACACACCCAGTAGAGTTTGAAGCTTAAATGATTATTTTGATTTCTAATTGTAGTTGATGCTTTATAATTGGAGTTAGGAGGGTTTCAGACTCCTAAAGGTCGACTTCTGATTGGTCTACATTTATTTTGTATGGGTTGGAGACTTTTAATCAGATATTAGTAGGAGACTAATAATTAGAATTATAATCGTGATTATTATTATCAGTTGGCTTAGGCTGAAAAGTACGTAGGGAAGAATAAGAGGTTTCATAGTGGAATTCGAGAAGCAAGAGCGAGAATTGGAAAAGAAGGAAAAATTCATCAAAGTTTTATTCTCTCTTCTTTTACTTGTCTATATTGTATTTAGAATGACTCTTGATAAATCATTTATGTTTTTAGCTTTCATTATGAACTAATTTATTAATTAAGGATTCAATGGAACCCGATGATGATTTAATTTAATTTTTTTATTTTATTTTCTGTTGAATTGATTATGGAATGGGATTTGTTTATTTTGTCTTGTTTTTATTGTTATAATTGTCTGATCAATAATTATTTGATGGATTTAGATGAACTTTGACAATGAATTCTAAATTAAGATCTGGATGTAATAACTTGTGATTAGTAATTCTTCTCGGAGTGAATGCTAATTTGTAGACAGGATAGAAATATAACTGAATACCGCGAGCAACTAGAGGAAAATGAATCTTAATGAATTTATTATTATTGTTTCTCATAGGAATATAGGGAAATTAATAATAATAGGTATGCGGCCTAATTATTTGGAAAATTATTATATTAACTATTACTGATTTTCGTTGGCAATTCTTCATAATCAATTCAATGAAATAAAAATAATGCAATTTTATTGATTCATCGGGGGAAATTGATTCCTTAATGTTTTTACTCATAGAATTAATATTCCATTATTTAGTGTTATTATTCATTTCAATTGTCTAAATAGAACTAAATTGGGGCATAGTTAATAATTAGTAGTTAAGTTATATATCACTCTTCGTGAGAACGATACTCTATTTGCCACTAAATTGTGTTCCCACTCTATTTGCTAATTGCTAGTAGTGTTTTAGGCAAACATATGCCAAAAATGATTTTAAGTAAAGCTCTAATTTCTTACATGAATATGATGTACAAGGTGATCAACTTAGGAAATTGTCACACATTAAAGTTCACTGCAGCATTGATCCCCAAAACATATTCTATTAAAATGAGCTGGTAATTACTCAATTGATATTAATTTAAATTCTTATTAATTTTGAAACTTCTTACCAATGCCAGCCAATAACTAACACTCAGTTGAATAAAAATACATGTAACAGTCAATAAAAGATGGATAGCAATTAAGCCCAAAATTCGTTCAACTAACTCGCACTATTAACTTCAGAACAAATTACCAATATTGAACATCAATTCCACCCAAATTAGAACGCAAACAGCCTAACATTTCCAAAAACAGAACATGAAAGTCTATGCTTTTATATATATTTCTTCATACTTGATCGGTAGTGGGCACACAACCAAAACCCTACATTAAAAATAAAATAATAAATGCAAATATGTATGTAGAGAGGATAACCTTGATCGTGCGGGAGGTGCGGGTTAAGCGAGGGACGAAGCGCCATGGCTTGCATGCGAAAATGATGAGACATGAGGAAGAGAAGAGTGTCACCTGCTGCTATTACAATAGACATTACCACCAGGTCACTCTCTCTCAAACCGCTACTAGTCCTCCATTTTTTATCTGAAAATCCCTAAATCCCTTTGTATATAAACTATATAAATCAAACTATGTATGGTTCGGGGGTTTGGACTTCCATGGCAGAAAATTCGCGCAAAGAGATGCAAACAGATTGGGTGGATAAGAAGATGGAGGAACGGCAACATTTGGATACCCTAGTTTAGCAAGAGACAGAGGAGAAGATCTAAGATAGTAATATTTAGATATAAGATATGGAGATTAAGTGGAGAAGAGAAAGGGTGCCCTAGATGAGTTAGGAGTAGATATGAGATTGGGGGAAAAGGAGGGGATTTAGTCAAATTATTAGTAAAATAAGTTATATATCCATGGCCAGCACTGTAGCTACGGCCCAAAGAAGACCCTCACTATAGGGTATATTTTTAAGCCTATTCCTACGGCCAGCACGGGACCGTCGATAGGTATATTTTTAAGCCTATTCCTACAGCCAGCACGGGACCGTCGGTGTAGACCTCTATTGCTACATTTCCGCACCGACCGTCGCGGTAAGTCGTAACTATAGATCTGATTTCTAGTAGTGAAAATGTACTTTTCCATCAAGTGAATTCTCGAAAGTCCAAAATGAAAACATATGCTCACAACATGGATTCACCTAGTGTCAACTAATTCAATTTGACTAAGCCCATGACAGACAACAAAGAACAATAAAGTAAAAGCTTTTCATTTCATACTCAGTACACTTGCCGTTTAAATTATCCATATGTACTGTTTAATATATGTGATGCATCTTTCAGAAGATATTGATTCCGTTCATCAAATTCGTCGTAAACTAATTGAACAGTATATACTTAAAGAAGAGATGGTGCAATCCATTACCTCACAAGAAGCCCTCCAAATGACTTGCAATTTTATCACAAGCTGAAATATCTTTCGACTTTCAGCCTTACGATTGGTCCTTAAACTTAAATCAGTTGCACCAGTAAGATCCCCAAATAGAGAAATCAGTAGTTCATAATCTTAGCTAGTTGAATTTTCGACTTGAGTTTCCTTGCTTCACACGTAAAACCTGAACAGCGAAGACCATCAACCACAGCACGTTTGACAGACTTAAACACTCTCATGTTACCTCTTAAACAAGAAAGTAGGAGCTTGGATGCACAGCGGAATCTTCTTGCTATGCAAAGATTGTGCACCAAGGAGGTGTAGGTAAAAGAATCCTTCAGCTCCATTGACTCAAATAACTTCATTGCATGATCAATATGTCCTGCTTTACACAATCTATCAATCAAGCAGTTGTAAGCAACCAAGTTTGAATCAAATCCCATTATATTCATATAGCTCAGATGTCGCTGGGCCCCTTCAATATTACCAGCCTTACACAACCCATCAATAAGAATTGTGTGGGTGTACTTGTCACATTCCAAACCGTCTTTTTCTATCTCATCCAACAGCTTATACACATATTCCAACTTACCCTCCTGACAATACAAATTAATTAGGGTGTTGTAAGACACTATATCGAGCTCAATGCCATTAGTAACCAAATGCCCAAAGCATTCAATTGCATCTTTTATCCTACCAGATTTAATTAGAGCACCACTTACTGTGCAGTACGCAAAGGCATCAAATGTATGTCCATTCCTCTTCATCTCGGAGAAAATCTCAAGCCCTTCATCAAAATTTTTAGATCTGAAACAACATTTCATTACTGTAGTATAAGTGATGGCATTAGGCACATGACCTGATTCTCCAAGCTCCTTGAGAATCTTTCTTGCTGCCCCAAGCCTACCTGACTTGCAAAGCCCATTAATAAGAATATTGTATGTTACTATCTCAGGAACAAAGCCACCTCTTTGCAGATTCCTGAATAACATAAGGGCGTTATTGCTATATCCATTTTTGCATAGGCCATTAATCAGAATGTTAAAAGTGGCAGCATGAGGAGGAATATTGTTCAAAATAATATCCTGAAAAATCCGATAGGCCTCGTCTGGTTTTCCTAATCGAAAAAAGCAATGCATCAAAGTATTGTAACTCCAGGCATCAGGGAGAATACCTTTCTGAAGCATTTCATCAAACAGATCAAAGGATCGCGACAGTAAACAGCGCCTAGCAGCACCAGCCATCAAAGAATTATATGTAATGACATTGGGATATATCCCAGCTTCTCTCATTCTGTGAAGAACTGAATAACCTTCATCAAGGCCAATGAAACGACAATAGGCAGAAACGAGTGTATTATAACTTACAACATCTGGCAGTACTCCTAATTTTATACCATCTATGATAACTGCTTCGGCTTTCAGCAGTTGTTGAGTTTTACATAAAGAAGCTATACATATATTCAATAGCTTAGTCGACAATCTACTATCCATTCGTCCTTACACTGCATAAAGATGCCCGAAATGAGAACCCAAACCTGCAAAATGTTTGAAGGCTTACATCAGATGCATTTCACTATTTTTCCTGCACATTTCTTGGAGAGAAAACTACCCAAGACTGTAAACAAACCCCAAATAGAGTATTATATGATAAATTACAGATGACACAACAATACAAGGGTTATCCACTACAACACACAAAACTTCGGAATACAACCATGAGGTGTTCGCCAACATCACAAACAACAGACATGTATTTAATGAAACAGCCTAAATATACTTTAGATAAATTGAGGCATGAGCAAAGCAATGAATACTAACTTGAATAACAAAATACTATGCAAAACAAAAACTTTAATTGAGATTCAGAGTTAGCACAATTTGAAGAAACCCACACTGGTCTCACAATGTGGCATTTTAACAAATATAATATGGTAATCTGCAACATTATCCCCTCATGTTTACCCACTTTTGCAATGTGCTTCATGATTTTTCCGATTTTGCAATGTTCTCCACCATCTGCCAATTTTTTGCAATTCTGTCGCTTCTGCAGTTCTTGCCCACACATGAATAGTAATTTCAGAGGAACAATACAGCCTCCAACTATCCTCTAAATAGAAGGGTGTATTGTTCAAACAAAATATCCTTCACAAGTGGTCAATTTCACCAATTAAATGGAGATAGAGGCGACATAAGTGCCAAAAACTAGTGGATGGTGGAGGAAATCGTAAAAATTAAAACATTATACTGAAGGTTGCAAAAGTGGGTTAACATGAGGGTACATTTTAAGATTGCCCAATATGATGAGCGTGATTGAACTGTAGCACTTTCAAAGCAAGCTAAGCTCACAATTTCTTCAACACAACTCGATCAAACTAAGAGATAATTGCATAAACATATACTCCCCCCCCCCCCAATATCCCACAAAAAATAAGTTAAGTATAAAAATATTTTGTCCTATAAAAATGCCTCAAGTACACAACTCAAATGCAAAATATTATATGAAGTGATGGGGATCACCGTGGATAATTTATTTACTTTTTTTATTTAATTATTATGGGCTTGTTTTAATTTTAGGAGTTAGTTGGTATTTATTTTAATCATTTGGGGTATTTTTATCTGTAGTTATTTTCTTGGTCTCCAAGTCAAATTTAGGGTTTGTTTTCTTTAAATACCAATGTAATTCTTGAACTCTTTACGTTATTGAATATTGAGATTATCATTGGACATTTTTAACGTGGAGATATTTCCTAGAGTTAATAAACGTGGAGTTGAAACTCTAAACCCTAGGGATTTAAGTGTAGAGCTTAAATCCAAGATTCCTATTCCGTTACTTAATATTAATATTCATTTTCGAACCTTGTCCTACATTATAAAGTCCATTTTACCCTCACATGTATTTAAGTAGAGTCCAATATTTTTAGCCTTTAAGGAAAAAGAGATCATCTTAAGTGTTCGTACGTGGGATTCATTGTGGGTAAAATGAGAACCAGTTTCTCTCTTCTCTACACTTGTTTTTCTTAAATTGTGTGAAGTATGTACTTAGACATCTTTTATGGGGCAGGAGGAGTACGTAGTACTGATTTGTGTGTTTAAACATGATCATTATTTGACAGGATCAAGGTGGATACATAAACTAAGAAATTGACGTGAGGAAAGGGATAAGGGAGGGAAAACATCTCAGTTTAATATTTCATTCAAATCCAGCTTGAAATGGGAATACACCCCTTATGCCTGTTTATACAGAAATCAAAACATACTGGAAACAGCCAAATTCTCCTATCATTTTTTCCAAATTGCTACAAATTTACAATCCATGTCCTCGTGGACCAAGGGTTGCCATCCTTCATAATTCCACATCCGCCGGAATCAAAACAAAAGCTCAAAATTTATCTTACATTACCTAAACCCAGATTGAAATAACCTTTAATCATCAAACAAAATCCCTAAGACCTAAAACTACTTGTTTCCTCTAAATTGCATACAAATACCCATAACCTAGAACCTGAATCTTAAAGTCCACCCATTTCAGCCCCAATTAACATTATATAATCAGCAAAATTAGCAATCTCATATAGTTCGTTTTGTAAGCATCTATCAGGGAACACATAATAATTCAATTTGATAACAAAATGGGGGGCAAAGAGAGAGAAGCTTGTCTGCAATGGATTGATCGGAAGGGAGTTTGTGAATGAATTTAGAAGAGAGAACCTTGAAGCAAGACTAAGGCAGTGAGTATATTTGCCAGCGACAGAGATGGCACCTCGCCGCAACCATTAAAGTCTCTTCTTACAAAATGTTATGTCCCGAGGATTAAATCTAGAATAGAATGGAACCAACCAGATTTGAAGAGGTTTCGAACCCAAGGTGAATGGTTAAGAACCAAGGCAGAACTAGCTAAGGGCCCATTTGGCAACGACTTATTTTAAAATGACTTAAAGTTAAAATTTAAGTTGACTTATATGTCATTTTAAGCTAGGACTTATAAGTAAAAGCGTTCGGCACCAGTTTGACTTATAAGTCAGAAATTAAGATAAAACAAGTTGTGATTGTGTTCGGCTGATAATGACTTGTAAGTTAAAATAAAATGTAAAGATTACTAAAAAGGACATTAATAAAAAAAATTGATACTCAACAATAGATCCTCTACTGTTAAGGGTGTTCTACTAACAGTAACTTGATTCTTTTGAGTTTTGGGTTACTATGAAATAGAGGAAAGCATGGGTGGAGGGCCTAGAGGCTGAAGCTACCTCTATATTGGGGGATATCGATCCACTAGACTACTTTAAAAAGAAAAGAAATTACAATGTCAAACACATACACACATACAGCACAGAAATGACCACAATTCAGTAATTCTAGACAATTAGCCAATAGAGAGAAATAAATTTGCTAAACAATCACCAATACAAAGAAATTAACTAATTTGAGTGCAAAGTATAGATAATTAATAGTAGAAAAAGGGAGAGGGAAGTTGGTAACTTACAACTCAGTAAGGCAAGGACTGAACAATCTGTCTAACAGCAAGCCAGAGAACATCATAACTCAAGAAAGAAGCAAATACAGCAACCAGTATGGTGAGATGTTGTTGAATACAAAGGAAAATAACAGGCATTCACTTCCCCTGCTGTTTCGCCAGTTAGCTGCAAAAGATGCCAAAATCTAGAGAGACTAAGTCCTAAAATCTTGAAATTCAGCAGTTATATATCACACGTTGATATACTAGGAGATGCATACATTCATATGTATAAAGAGAATTTACACATAAGAAAAAGCCAAGGAAGAAAACACAAAGAGGAAGTATTCGTACTGATAAGAGTGGCAAAGGCAATCAGAAGCCTTTGCAATTAAATTCATAGTATAAATATTACAATCTCTTCAGGAAATATAATCTTAATAGTTCAATCCAAAGAGACAAGTCTTACGAATTTAATAAAACATCTCATTACAACAATAAATAAAATATTCAAACAAAACAGAAAAGTGTTAAAACAAAAATATAACATGAGACATGATACTCAAACTACCAAAATACATAGTATAACATTAACAACCATTAACAAACAAAAAAAATGCTCAACATATATTTGCACCAACTATTCTTAAAAAGATGCAACCTTATCCCTTAAGGACCAAACACTTTAATCAATATATATTTTGATATTTTCTACCTTGTTATATGGTTGGTAAGCAGGAAAAAATGATGGGATTAAATAACAGTACATTTTGCATTTTTTAACTCCTTAAGGTCTGGGTTGCCTTAAGTCAAACTCCTTGAATAATGCGTTTGTTTTAACTTGAAAGCTGTTGTAGATGCAAGTGGAGGATCCATGATAACTGCTGGAACTACAGAGGTATTTTTGAATCATTTCACCAAGGGAATGGATCCTTTCTCTTCTGTCATGGCTCCAAGAGTTTATCATCAGGTAATTCTCAAAGACATTTCTATCATTTATATCTAATTTCTTGTCCATTTTGTGAAATTTATTGACACTGAAAAATGCTGATCTTTTTCAGTAGCTCTAGTCTGAGTATTACAAGTGAATTTATAAAAGGAGCTAAAAATTACAAATTCTTGTGCAGTTGACACCAAATGTGCTGCAGTATGAGAACTGGACAACTGTGGTTGGTGATCACTTTGAAATTCTGGCAGAGACGAGGGAAGCCCTACAAAAGAAGGGCCATGTCCTACAAAGTCTTGTTGGTGGGACAATTTGTCAATTTGTTGTTCATGAGTTAGAGGGTTTCAAAGTAAGGGGCACTTGTTGCAGTGAAAGACCCTAGAGAGGGTGGATTTCCAGCTGGTTTCTAAATTTTGCTAAGAACTTTAGGAAGCTAAGCTGAATTATACCTGTTCTAATATTCAAGCAATCAACTAAAAGAGAATCAAAATAAGAATTATCCCTCTGTTCTGTTCTGTTCCGAAACAAGACCATTAATAACTCTTTTGGAATCACTCTCCATCACAACTCTAACAAATTGAGAATCTAATGACCAAATTTCCTTTTCTTCTTGTATGGTAATAATTTAATGAGCATGTTGCAATAATAGAATTCATAAATCATTCAATCTTTTACATTTCTCTTTTCTTGGCATGGAAAGCCAACATTAAATTTTAATGCTACCAGCTACATTATTAAGAGAAGGAAAAAAAATACATGAGTCAGTCTTCATGAACCAGTTAAATAGTTAATTAAACAAGAATACTACATGTGGATATAATTATGTAAAACAATATTAAGTGGAAAAAAATTTAACAATCAATACAACAGACAATATTATAAAATACCCAACTGCAGAAATAGTACGTGTTTATGGTTGACTAGTAGTGAAACATTAAATAATTATGAATGTGCAATAACTGAAGACAAGAAAGACAAAGTGAAACCAAGAAGAATGTTTTCCAAACTAACCCTCCAGAATAGTCTTATTTCACCGAGGCGAAAACAAGTAAATATGCATAATAAAAAGTTACGTGATGAGAGAGATTAACACGCGCCTACATTTAAGGTTGGTTGTAGCCATTGAACTGGCGAAAACGTTCAAATGCAAAATCATTTAACGGGCAAGAATTTGATAGAAGCAGTATAAATATAAGAATTGAAAGTAGGAGTAAATGAAGATGAACTACATAGAACACGTGTAAGGTTCGAAGTCAATTCTGAACTCTTCATTTACTTGAGAAATTAAAAATGAAGTTAAAAACATAAATAACCAAAAATTAAAAAAATGGAATAGTTACAGAGCATGGGCTAAGGCCACAAAGACTCTCACAACCCTGACGAAGGCAAGGTTTGATTAACCTATTACTAGCTAGGATACCATGACTGTCACCAATTCAATGACGAAACTTGAAAAAGCTTATATGGGGCCTTGTACTTGATATCAAAACCTATTGCAATATTTTTAAATCTTCTTCAAAGTACCAAAAAAAATTAAAACTAAAGCGCAATTCTCCCAACATTAATATGTTGAAACCAAAACAATGAAAAACCATAAAGTGCGAGACTAGTACAACCAATTGATAAACAAGCCCAATACTTGACCTTGTTCTCTGATAAGGTCAGCCTTCAATAAAGAAAATTAAGCTCATTTACAGCAAAATTGAACATGAAACTACTTCATACTGTAATATCCCGAATATTTACGAGGCTAGAATAAGAAAATAAAATTTTTCCGAAAAAACGCGAAAACACTATTCATAAAAACGATAAATCACTATTCATAAAACGTAAACTCAACTTTGGGAAAGTCAACATTTTTGACTAACCGGATTAGTTAGGAAACCTAAATAGAAGACTAGCTAGAAATTAAACTAAGTTGGATTAACCAAACCAGGTAGAATTTGGTTAGGTAGTAGAGAAAGTGAAAGCATTATGGCCATTTAGGAAAGCTTATATGCATATAGCTTATGTATGTATAGTTTTTTCCTTGATTAATTAGTTGGCAAATGAGACTTTGCTTCCTAAAATGTGTTGTACAAAATTGTGTGGTGTGTTGTGGCACATGGGTGACTAGGCTTGGTGACTCACCAAGTGTGATGATAAAGCATGTGACTCACTATGGTGACTAGCCATGGTGGGGTGGCTTAAGGTCCTAAATACCCTACGTCTTGGTTTCCTATAAATAAAACCCTCATTATTAATAAATCCTCACATATTCACAAGTAATTCAAGAGCAAAAGAGGCTAGAGTAATCATTAGAGAGTTATATTGGTAATAAAGTCTTGCGTTTTCAAGTATCGAAAAGCTAGCACTTCGAGAGGTATGTTGTTATAAATTTAGTTTATGTTCTTATGTTCTTGAGTAGAATTCATGAAATAATACATTTTTAGGTTTATGCTTATGTAATACAATGTTATTAAGTAATAAAAGATGAAAACTAGCTAATTAACCCAAGTGGTAACAAGTTAGAGAGATTGAAAGTATGACATGAGAAACCTCTAATCTGAAATGTTATTGTAAAAGTTATATAAAATCATATGTTTGGAATTTGGTTATGAAATATAAAGCAAAGCTGTAGAGGGGGAAGCTACAATGACATTGGCGAAAGAATCACTCAAAAATTCATTAATATGAATTAGTTATGAATTAAATAGTGAGCCAAGGCACTGCTGAAAATATTCTGCTAGTGAACAATAAAAAGAGGGTTGTCCAGAACTTATTTAGCACAAGAATTTTAGTGTTCGTGCCACTTATGGAGATAGTTAGACTATGTTATACATAGATCACTGTCCAAAGATGAGCCAATTCCGAGTTGATATAAATTAGTTATGAATTAAACAAGTTTTGAAATCAATTATCGTAAAAGTTAAAAATACAAAGTTAGGTTCATGTTTAAAGGCTAGTTAAGGTGAACTAGAGTAAAAGTCATGTGGTGACTAATTTGTATGTCGATCTCATAAATGATATAGGTTGATCGAGAGACGCAAAATTAGCGTAAACGATAAAGGCGAAAAGGCAAGTCTTCTATTTTAAACCTATGTGCAACTATTTCTAAGCTTGTTCATATGTGATAGTAGATATGTGAAAGTATATGTATGAAAGCCTTATGTGATTTTAAGTAGGATATGATGATTAAATGTTACGTGTTTAATGATAGGTTATGTCATATATGATTATGTTCTATCATTAATCATGAGTTAACATGATGGTTCACTGAAAGTTTTGTTAAGTCAAACATGTTAAAGTTTATATGAAAGCATAAATTGTGTATGTGTTATTTGTCAGACTTGCTAAGCCATTGTGCTCATTCTTGTGAATAAAACTTTATTTGCAGTTAAAGAAGAATGATAAGAAGATCATGAAAGTAAAAAAAAAGCGTAGATTAGGTTTTATGTTTTACTTGTATTTGTATTAAGTTATAATGACTTTTGTAATACGAACAAGTAAACCATGTAATCGAAGATCATATTAATAATATCATGTTATTATCATCAGAATGGTATTATGTCTTTAATTTGATATAACTTAGAATTGTTAAAGATCTATTAATCTGAGTAAGGGTATTGGTAATATGGACTGATCATGTTATGCTAATACTCTGAACTTTAGATAGATAGTAAAACATTAATACAATGTTGATAAATAACTATATATCTGAATGAGGATATTGAATAACATTGTGAGTGCTGTAAGAACAGAGATTTAGCACCGATGAAGAAATCAAATTCATCGCAATGTTCATCTGTTCCAAGTACACGTGTGTTATTAATATTGTGAAATTCAGATAAATAAGAAATATCGATATGAAGAGATATATCTATAAAGATATATGTCTAAGTGAGGGTATTGAATGATATTGGGAGTTCTGTAAGCACTGAGAATACACTAATGAGCGCCGATAAGATACCAAAATTACCGGAATGCGCCCCTCTATTGCCAAGAACGATCTTATCATTAATGTTGTGAAACTTGATGTATTGAAGTATAGAATGTTTAAATCATAAGGCTAGAAAATTTGGCCGATATATATATATATATATGGTGTTATTCATATATACGAATGAACTACAAGTTGATACTTGTAGAAAGAATGAAATCGAGATAAAGTTAAGATCCAGGGATGAAGTTAAGGAAATTTATAATTTTATAGTGTGTAATAGACTAATTCAACCAATATGAATATGGGATCATTGGTTAAGTTAACGTCGACCCTTGTTCAGGCGGCCAGCGCGCGAATTCGAGGGCGTTACAGTTTGTATCAAAACTTTGGATTATAGCTCTAAGAAAACGAGTATCTTAGGATATAATATGAGGATAGGAGTAAATGGACTTGTGAAGAGTCTATAGATAATTAACAGATATGCATAAATCTTAATAAATCTTAATACATAAAAATATTATGTGAAAGAAATATACTAATTAAAAGTTAGAACCTAGGTGAAAACATCCTAGGACATGGCCTTAGAATGAGGTGAAAAATCTGAGTACACGGAAATGGAAAAGTAATAAAGGGACTCGTGAAGAGTTCACAACCAAGTAATAAGATAAGATAATCTCAGTTGTTTTTGTGAAATTGTTTCATCAAATGAAATATAAAACATTAAAAATCTCTTGCAAGGATGTCAAAAGGCTCAAAAATGAGGGACATCATTGAGATATTAAGAAATGAACCTAAGGTGGATCTAGAGAGTGATCCAGAATGGTATCCAGAAGATTCCGAGGAGGATCAAGTAATGGGACAAGAAGTGTCAGCTCTAGACACATCAGCTCTAGACACATCAGCAGAGATGCAGACTGCAAATAGCAAGTTTGTTATCTTAGAAGAAATGTGAAAAATGGAAAGGTGGTTAAACAATCAATTGGAAACTACCATAGTTAAAGTGGAAGGGGAACGTAAAGAGTTGCAGGCACAACTTGCAAAGATAGTAGGAGGAGGCGGTGTATAAACTGAAACTCCAAAGAATCAGAGAAATAACCAAACATAAAAAAAATGGAATAGTTACAGAGCATGGGCTAAGGCCACAAAGACTCCCACAACCCTAACGAATGCAAGGTTTGATTAACTTATTACTAGCTAGGATACCGTGACTGTCACCAATTCAATGACGAAACTTGAAAAAGCTTATATGGGGCCTTGTACTTGATATCAAAACCTATTGCAATATTTTTAAATCTTTTTCAAAGTACCAAAAAAATTAAAACTTAAGCGCCATTCTCCCAACATTAATATGTTGAAACCAAAAGAATGAAAAACCATACAGTGCGAGACTTGTACAACCAATTGATAAACAAGCCCAAAACTTGACCTTGTTCTCTGATAAGGTCAGCCTTCAATAAAGAAAATTAAGCTCATTTACAGCAAAATTGAACATGAAACTACTTCAAACAACAACCCGTAAAGGAAAAAGTAACAAAATAAATAAAAGAGCAATCAATTACGTGAATATGGAACCCAAATTAAGCCGTGCAAAGGATGAAAATCAAAATTTCATAGTATACCCATCTAGAGTTAGCTCCCACACTCCCCAAGTAAAACAAATCTTTAAACTTAAAAAGGGGATAATTTTTATTCTCTTCAAGGAAGTAGTCTTCGACAGCCTTGAACAAATATCACGCTGAAGATTCAACTAATTTAAACCTAATAATTAAAATGAGTTTATATAATCAAATAAAACCTAATAATCCATCAGAAGCCATCAAAATCTGATTAATAGGAAAAACACAAGATCTCAATAAACTGCAATCTGAGAAAAACAGTGTATTTACATATCACAAATCGTACCGTACTGCGATCCGGGAGGAATTGTAAGCCGAAAGAGAGTGATTCCAATCGAGTGAGAGAGAGTGATCCCAATCGAGCGATAGAAAGCAGAGCAGCCATTTCTTTACGTTAGAGAAGGGAAGAAATCAGATATAGGTTAAAAGGACAAAGATGTCATTTAGAAAAATAGAAATGGGCAAAATAGACATTATATTTAGTCTAACTATCTTATTAGGAATGACTTATCATTTTTAAATAAATTACAAATTGTTTCTTATTAATTTTAACTTATAAACCAAAAAATAAGTCACAAATTAAGTTACAAACAAACATTTGAACAGTACAAAAGAACTTATACGACCAACTTAGAAGCTGCAGTTGAATAGGCTCTAATTGATTCTGAAATCCCATATCTAGAGTCTTAATTCTATTTAAAAACTCATTGTTTAAGTTGTTAATTTTTTTTTTGTTACTTGCTAGTATAAATTCAATGATTATACAATTTATCTGAAGATAGTTTTTCAATCCACCGTAGAATGGTGCAATTCAGTACTCCCTTGGTACCGAGGAGGCTTATTTCTGAAGATGCGTGGATATGACCAGACTCTATAACACCATAGTTCCCC